>WAAE01019070.1:0-68817 GCA_013400495.1 Nicator chloris
GGCGGGGCCCGGGGCGGCCCCGGCTGGGCGAGCGGTGCTGAGGGGCTGAGCCCGCTCCGCTCCCCCCGTGCGGGCACCAGCAGGGGCCACTGCGAGCCTCGGGGAGCGGCGGCGGTGCCTCCCCGCGAACAAGGAACACCTGGAGCCCCGTCTGTGGGGGATTGAACGCTTCACCCACCTGTGCTCCCGGCTCGCCGGCACCCGGGAGGGGAGCCGGGCACACCTGAAGGGAATCGAGCTTACAGCTCACCAGTGAGGGGAGAAGGGCACACTTGAGTGAGATCGGGCTTGCAGCTCGCCCCTGAGGGGAACCGGGCACGGGCAGGCTCTGCTCCAGCTCGGGAGGGGTCCTGGAAGCGGCACGGGCTCGGTACCGGCAACCTGTGGAGAGAGAAGAACTTGCCTGGGAACTGCCGCAGTAGCCCAGAAATGAGCGGTCTGGCAGCGTTTCAGCCGCGGTAGTTCTCACACCTTTTACCATTGTTGTCTTTAATGGTCGATGATTGAATCCTGGTTTTTTATAGGCTCCGGAAAACGTAATCTCACCCAGGTGAGGCAGGAGAAGGCTCTCTCAAAAGCCCTTGCATGAGACCATTAATACCACAGAAGCCTCCTTAGCTTTGCAGCGATGTTATCTGCTCGTTATGGCAAATACTGGCTTTAAAAAGTAACTTCTTTATTTCTTTCTTGCCAGCAATAAGCTAGTAGGAAGCCTGAAAGAAAATCTGGTCTTGAATGCTGAGTGTTGGGATTAAAAAAAAAAATCCCCTGTAGGTTGATTGAATCCTGATATTTTAAGAGAGAGCTCTGTGCAAGTGGAATATGGAAAAAACTGGTGGTTAAATGAGTGTTTTTTAGCAACTTGTTAGCAATTTGGGAAAGTGAGAATGGTTAAATTCTGACATTAAATGGTGTAATTGTTCTGTTTCAAATCACATTAGGCAGGATCTTCCACGGTGGTTCTCTTCTTGGACACCACTGGTGGAACCATGTGTGCTGACTCCTGTTGACAGGGAATACTTTTATTTATCCTCTTACACAGTACAAGCTTTGCAGATTCCGGGTCTGAGACAGACTTTTTTTTTTTCTTTTTTGGAAAAATATTGCAGTTTGACTCAAAAATCTGCAGAACATGTGTAACAGATAAGTTACTTTGTGATGTGTAAAATCTTGCCACGTAGTGATTCTTTTCTGATATTCCTGCTCTCCTGACAGCTCAGTGGTCTTATGGTTGTGTTAGTAACTCTTTGCTAGTTTAAAATCATCCTTTATGGTTTGAGGAAATCGAATTAGTAGGTGAAATTCTGTCTGTTGGAGCCAAATATGTGAATTAAGTCTGCAGAGGGGGAGTGATGTGCTGAAATGATACGGAATAAAACCTTCATTGGAGCTGTTTATTGGAGCAGGAATTTGGGAATATCATTGTGGAAATCTTGGAAGTTCTGGTGAACTCCTCCTCTCCCTTTATTGTGAAAGGTGCCTTTATGCCGTGTCAGGAGGACCAGGAGCTGAGCTTTCCCTATCTGAGGGTGTTTGCAGCAGTTACTTAGAGGAAAGGGAGAAAGGCTCTCTTAGTTCTTTGTCTCAATAAAGAGGAGAAGCTCCATGTGTAGTGGATGAACTTAATTTTAGTTCACACTATTTCCCATCTAATTGCTGCTAGTTTTTCTTAAATACAGGACGTTCCACATACTTTTATATGGGCAGGTGCTCATAGGAGAGGGAGTTAGGTGCAGATGTTCCATGACATGAAAGTTCTCCCCTTGGAGTTTAGATGTGAGGGGGGTAGTGCTGTCTTCTGTTCATGCTCTGGGTGAGGCTTGATCTCTTCAGGATGCTGGGAAGAGCCCCGTTAGGCTGATGCTGAGGGCTGGAGAGGCACAGCAACTCTGGGTTTGTAGGTCCAGGTGGAGCTTTAGCTGGGGTGCTCACAGCTGTCCTTGTCAAGGCTGAAGTGCTGCTTGCTATGTCCAAAACAGCGGGTTTAAATGCAAAAAAACCCACCCATGCTGGCATTTTGGTGTGAGTAGAAGTGCCATAAATGAGCAGAAGTTGCAGGTTTGGAAGCCCATATTCTTTGTATGGAGTCATGTGTGTTGGAGGGACATCTGATCCTATTTATAAATAGCTCTTCATGGTTCTCTGAAGAAGAAAAGAGTGCAGCTGGATTATTTTAGGAAAAAACCTGTATAACTTCATTTATTTATCTGCAAACGTTAGTGTATTTTCTAGTCTAGTTGGTTGCTCTGCAGATAAGGCGAGATGAGCTGCTGATTTTAGAACTGGGACAACATTTCACTCAGCTGAGGGAATAAAACAAATCAGGAAGACGCATCAAATTAAGCTAAATCCTGCCTCCTATAACTGTTTGTAACTGAATTGAGATGAGCATAAAAACTTGGATCTATACAGATTGCATTATTAGAAATAAAAATGAAGCTGGTGTCACTTAATTTTTAATAGGAAAGCTGTGATAGCCTGTATACACCATTAAGATTGCAAATGAGATTATTCAGAAGCAGGAGATTTGTTCTGTCTCTCCCTGGTATTCTTGAAGTCCTTGGAATCGATATGTATTTTGTTTTTAGAGGACAAACTGCTGGTTTGGGAGGTCCCAATGGAGCAGAATTAGCAGTTGGTGGGCCTGGAGCTGCAGGAGGAGCCCAGAACTGAAGGGGTCTGTGAGCAGCAAGGTGGGAACTGCATCCAGGTGCTGCTGCCAGGGATGCTCCTCCTGGGGAGTGATGGCCCATATGGAAAGCTAAGGATGGCAGCACAGATCCGCTGGGGTCCCTAGAAACAGCAGGTCATCATTTGTTTCTGTTTTGTGTGTGCTGCTTGATTATTTCTAATTATATCCCAAGTTAAAAATAGAGCAGAAATATTCAGGTCTCGGTTACGTCCCAAGTCAGTTAAGCACCGGTCTCCCTGCTTGATATTCCTGTTCCATGTGGACAGGTTGCATATGGCTTTTGCAGTGCATGTTTATTAGTCATCTAAGAAAATTGACTGGCTTATGAAGCTTTCCTAATAAACTAACACTTCAGTTTCCAAGTTGTCATGTGTGTACACACCTGTGCCTAATGTTCATCACAGTGAAAAGCAGCAAACAAAAAGTGTCATTAAAAAAAAAAACTTGGCTTAGTTACCTTGTGCTAACTTATCAGTGTAAGTAAGGAAGTTGCATATGGTAGGTATTTCCTTATACAAATGAGAGTATTTGGTTGTTCCTGATGATAAAATGCCCTGGTGATTGACACGACATTAACCTTCAGCCAGAGATTGTCAGAGAAGTCTGAAGACTCTGTAGGCACCTAGCTGGAGTTTGTTGCATGGCCAAGAGAAGGAGGGTGATAATAAATGAGTGAGGAAGTGAAGTGGGAGTTTAGGAAAACTACACAAGGAGCAGTGCAATATTCTGCTTAAGTTTTGCTTTCAAGGTATAGAAACATTTAACTTGGGCAACATCAGCCTGAGCATCACAGGAGGTTTGAAAGCGAATGTTAGTATCATCACCAGTTTCATGGAGATAATTTGGTGAGTAAAATGTGTGCCAGTGTTTGTAGCCAATTTTTCTAAATGTGCAGTGGTTTTATAGATGCAGGATGTTTAAAGTTTCCCTTTGCATTGCCTATGAGGAGGTATAACTGGAGTTGTTGCTCTAACTAATTAGTGCTGGTTTCCCATAAGGAATCAGCGCTAACGCTGGGATGTCACTTGGTGGAAGGGAAACTCCACTTCTGTTTAGCTGGTTTGTAGGGGTCTCAGTGGCTGCAGGGCCCAGATTGCAGCTTCCGTGCTGGATCCAGAAGGGTTTCTTTACCTTCCTCTGAGGGTTGTGGACTAGGTGTTCAGCCCCTGAGAGCTCCAAAGTCTTGGTGCAGCGTTTGGGAATGGCTGTGGAGGCACGGGGCTGTGTTTGCTCCTCTGGTGTGCCAGGCTGAGAGGGGAGAGCTGCCTCAAACACCGGGGTGCTGCTGGGATGGTCCTGCTGGAATACAGCTCTGGGATGCAGTATTGAAACATAATGCCTGAGGCTATTGATTTTTTAAAAAGGCAGACTAGTTCTTAATAGAGAAAATGCCTCTGCACAGTGGAAACAGTCATATTTTACTGATTGGGTGCTATTGATTTCGTCCTCCAGTGAAATTGCCAAGATGAAAGTGGTAATCCTGATTAATTCCATATAAATAGATAAGCCTGATTTGTGTGTGTACAGTTGCAGGGTTTGGTAGGAAAACAGAAACAAAGCCTGCTTTATATGGTCTGTTAGGTGCTTTAATTTCCAGGGTTTTACCATTTAGTATTCATGCAGAGGAGCATCTTAATTTTACAAAATAAGCAGGCAATCAATTTATGATAAATCCTTTTTGCATCAGTTAAAATATTTTTTTTCCCTCATTAAAGCTGCCCTTACCAAAGGCAGAGAGGGAATTGGAATGTTCTGCCGCTAAACTTTCTTGGGATTTTGGATAATTCCCTGGAGTGTGTAACAACCACAAGCTGTTTGATTTGTGCAAAAAGAGGTTTAATTTTAATGAAAAGTAATAAATTACTCTAAAGGAATTTTTTTTTTTTACATCAACACTAAACTTACTAAAGTTTAATCACTTAAACTTGTTGCTTCTGAATGTTTTGCGATTGGGTGTATTAGTAGGAAAAAACCCACAATTAAATCCCTAAAGGTGCTGTTCAGACAGGACTGCTCACCTTGGGAACTCACTGGGGTCCAAACACATAAACTTGGGTAGTTTTTTATGGCATTGCTGATTCTCATGGCCAGTCTCTGAACTTTCCTGGTTCGGTTTTGGGTTTGCTGTTGTGATATGACCAGGACTGAGTATGGCATTTTTGGGAAGGAATATACTGGTCATTCAGTCATGTAACAATGTTTTATTTTCCTATTCCTCTGACCTTCTAGTTTTCATAGTTTTCCAGTGAGAAATCTCGTTTTAAGTTGATTTAGAAACAGTGAGTGGTACAATAGAGAGAGTTTTTTTCCCCCCTCAAAATGTGTTATTCTGCATATGTTAGCTGTGAATTTTCTTCACTGTGGAGCTGTTTGTGCAGCTGGCTTGGTGCTGGTTACCACTGAAGAAATTCAGATGTTCTGCTTAGCTTGAATTTCTTGATTTACACATTTTAATCTATTGACCTTCTTTTCCTTAGTGCATTGCAGACGTTTTGGCTCATATGATGGACTGTTGTTGATGGTGTGGATTTTGATGATTCAGTTCTTTTGGGTCTCATCAAAGCATGGCAGCTTGGTGATAATTTTTGGTATCCTCCAGTCATACAGTTTTGTCTGGAGATCTTTTAAAAGTGGAGAAGCTGTTTTGTGATTAAATTACCCACTAATTCATCTGTCTGCTCAAGGAATTTGTGCACTACTGTCTCTTGTAGTTAGATCAGATTTTAATTGTTATGTATATGGGCATGAATCTTACTGTATTTTTATTATGTTTTGTTTTACTATTACCTTAAAACCCCATGTTTTTTTACTTCTGTCTGCTGATCCCTTAAAATTTCACTGTCTCTCCTAGTAGGAGAGACATGCACCTATGTACTTGATATCCTTTGGGGTTTCAGTCCTTCATCAGTATAGCTCTGTTGGACTTCGCCATCTGTTTGTTTTTTTAACTTTCTTCTTGACTTAGAAGTTTGGGTAACTTATGAGGAGTTTTAATTCGAGCTCATATATATGGAGTCCAAATACGTTTTACCTTTGTTTTTGTCTGATGCCTGTCTTGGATGTCTTGAAGCTGTCAAGTTTTGTGACACTGGGTCAGAGCATGTGGCCGTAGCCAGCACAGTTGTCTGCTGTTATTATTACGATACTTTGATGAATTTATCTTGTTTGATGTGTTTTTAACTCTCGTGACATGTGCCCAGTGTTGCTGCTGACCTCGGGGTGAGCAGCACAGAGCATGCTGTGTGTTGGGCATTCAGCAGGCTGAGGGCTGTACCAGAGCAGGCTTAGCTGCTGTTTCTGCCTATTAGCATATTTAAGTTAGATTTCATATGGTTTTGGAGAGACATTGTGCTTACCTACAGCTTCTATTTATTTCATGTTCTGAATGGAGTTTCCAACCATTTAATGAGTGCTTTTCTGGGGAAGTTTTACTTTATTTGTGTAAATGATGTTTGAGCCATGGTAAATCTCAGTTTGTCTTCATGTTTCTATGATGCTATGAATAGATACAGTATCTTTCTATATTTTAGATAGTGTATTTATAACACAACACTGCTCTCTACATTTTCTGGGAAATAACAGCTCTGGCTCTGATTGTGTTGGTCTCATTTCTTTCTCTTTCATCTTCCTTTTGGCAGAGCCACCTTTGTGTTACTGCCATCACTAACAGACTTGAGCACTTGGAGACAGCTTCCAGGTTTTTTTCATCCCCTAGTTCTCAGTGTAATTGTCCCACAGCTTGCTTCCTCTTGGGCTGAGATGGAGTCGAGCTCTGTATAAGCCTCATCTTTCTTGGCTTTCCTCTGTAGTTAATGAGCCCGAACATCTCCTCTTAACACGGCGCTGTGGTTTGTGCATTGAAAGCTTGTAATGTAACTGTAGTGAGGAGGGGAGAGCCACAAAAAGAGGTGTTGGGATAGTCCTTCCCAAAGTAGAACAGGCTGCCGAAAGTCGTTTAAGTCATTAGACCTGTCATGACTTTTAAAATTGAGAAGCGGAGTCTAACTTGTCTTCAAAATTTTCAGAGGTCACATTGCTTTAAAAGAATAATTGAAGAATCACAGAATCATTTAGGTTGGGAAAGCCTTCCAAGATTGAGTCCAATCATTTCCCCAGAAATGCCCAGTACAACACTGAATGCTGTCCCCAAGTGCTGCACCCACATGTCTTTTAAATAACTGAATAATTGCTTGAAGTTATGGCTGTTACAGTGTTCTGGATAGCAGAGAGGAAAGCTGGGTGTTAACAAGATGATGAAATATTTCCAAAAGTGATTTATAAAGCCAAATGTTACTGTTTGAAAACAGGCAAGGAAGGAAGTATAAAAAACTGGAAATAAAGGAAAACTGCATCCAGAAACCTTTTTTGCTGTGGTAGGACACCTCAGCAGTTTGTAGTACGCTCCAGTGCTGTTGGGATTGGAATTTTTAGTGGTGGGCTGTCAGTGCTCACCTTGCAGAAAATCCAGGTATTTCGTTATCGATTTGTGAATCTTCCATTAGAAATGTGCTTGGGCAGATAGGAAACACAGCTGAGATGAAGTTGTAGCCAAGTGTTAATCCTATTTTGGTGTTTAATTTCAGTGCTTCAAGCTGGCAGTGCCACTGCAGTGAGGGGGTACTGTGCCCTTCCATTGGCTTTCCTGAGTGTTTGTGGAGGATGGAGAGAATTGGATCACAACCATGCTCTTCTGCCTGCATCAGTACTCGTGCTGGCAGAAAGGAGAGGGTGACATGGGCACAGGGAACGCTGCCACCGGGAAGCCAGGCTGCTCTTCTGGTGGGGGTAGGGGTTGGCGTAGAATTGGTGTTTGAAAAGCACTGTGAGCAAAATAACATTGTGTGTCTCGTGTCACCATTTTACTCTTTAATATTGTGTGTTACAGCATATAGATTGCAAATCCATAGACTGAAACTTTCTCAGAAAGTGTGCGCTATTTATTAGCAAATTCACTGAAAAACAAATGTTTCATACAAGTTCATTTTCAGGTTGGTAACGAATTCTCAGTTCAGCTTTAATTACTGCTTTGGTTTGTAACTTTTTTTCCCACGCTGAAATTTCATTTGTTTGTCTGGTTCTGAAGTGGGAATAAAGCTACAGGTTTCATCTTAAAATACTTAGCCTTGAGGAAAAAAAATGCAAAACTGCCCCACAGGTTGCGGTTTCTGAAAAGGACGGAGGCCTGACACTCGCTTGCAGAAGTCCAGAGGGAACCTCGATTAATGATGCTTGTCTTGTGTAGTGTATCATTTTTAACAGCTGCACTGTAGCTTTTTGGGGCCTGGACTTTCACAATCATCCCTGTATCAATAATGAAATCATGTAAGGACAGCACTTCATGGAAACCTGGTTAGAAGTTTAAGAAAAACTTAGATATCATAGGGTGTGACAAAATGGTCATGAAGGGACGTGGGGAGCACTCTTGACAGCCAAACCAGCTGCCCCTACCTGAGTGAGGAGAATGCCAGCCAATTGAGTGGCTCAGGGTGACATGGCTCAGTTTTTCTCAGGGAAAAATGAATGTTGAAATGAAGTGCTGGGGCTGTGCATGACCTGGGAGGCCGGTGGGGAGCTGAGGGGTGCTTGGCGGAGTGTAGCTCAGGAGGTGGAGAACTGCTTCCTGCCTGCACTGTGGTCTGTTTGGCTGTGTTCTTGGTGGTTCTACAGAGCAGTTAAGGGACAAAGTGTTCTGGAATGTCTTGGTTACCCCTTTTTACTGAAGGAGATACTGGTAGTGCAGAGGCAGAAATCATGGGGCTGATAGACCCACCTCTGCCAAGCCCTGTAAGGGTGCTGCACCATGCCTTGTGTATGGTGAAGGGACAGACAGTCCCAGGGATTCCACCTGAAATCACAGCAGTCTGTTCTTACTCATTTGCAACAGCAAATTAATACATTTTATGGGACACTATTTTCATTAGCATTAAGAGGTCTTAGAGAGTACACCACCAATTTTGGGTGGGACAGCCCTCCTTCATCATTTTCCCAAGTTGCTTCCTTTTCTGGAATCTGACAAGGCTTGTCTTCTGTTTGAAGTGTAAAATAGCTTATTTATCCAAATCTTCGCATGTTCTTGTTTGCTCATACCTACTTCAGCTCTTCAGAGCCTTAATTTTAGTTCTGTAGTTCTTTTGTTGCTATGGATTCATTTTACTTATCTCCTTATTTGAAGTTATGGTAGGTTTTGAAAACTACCTGGATAGTATGAGATAAGAGATGGTTGAGATACCTGCAATGATTTGGTAACCGGCTTGTGTTGTGGTTTTGTGTAACTTTTTGGAGAGGTGGATGAAAGAAAACCCACACAAACCATAGCTGCAGAAAATGGAGTGTCCTGTTGGCACAGCTAGAAAACCTTGGCAGTTCCATTGAGTGTAAATTCATTTTCTTCCCCTTTCAATGTGTTGTCTGTGAGTGCAGATATATAGCATTTCTTGTAGGTGATGTAAATATTGTAGGTCTACTCTAAACAGAGGGGCCAGAATCTGCAAGGCAACACCCCAGCATGTGAATGGAGGCTTTTGTATTTCACATCTGAGACTTTTGGAGGGGAGAGTTGACTTTTGAATGTGGAATGAGGAGAACCAGGCATCAGATGCACCAAAATCAGGATCCAATACATTCCACAGTCTAGGTAGTGCTAGTTAAAGGCATTTTCCTTGTTCAGCTCAATTGGAATCTTGTGTGCTCATGGTAACAGCATTAACAGCCCCAAATCTGAAGTGCTGGTTTTCTAAAGTAACGTTTTCCAGTTGTTTTCTTTGCTGTTGTTGCCAGTTTTTCATTTCATGGAGGAAATCAGTCTGAATGGAAAAAGCCAGAATTCACAGAAGCTGAAAATATATCTGTGCTAGATCTGATCTCTGTGTGGAATTGGGTTTGTGCTGTTTGTTGTTCACTATGGAACTTCCTGTGGAGGCACCACTGCTCAGGGCTCTGTAGCAGAGCTTGAGCCTGTGCTTTGGGGTTTCATCTTTGCTTTCACATTCTTCCTGGGCAGACTTTGACTTTAGCATTTGAAAGGATGTCCTTTACTGATTTATTAAAATAAGGACCTGTAAGAAATAGATTTTTGCCTTTATTTTTGTCTCCTGTAATGTTAAAGAAACATTTTCTCCAAGTTTAGCCTATTCAAGACATTCTTGTTTCTGCAGAGGGCTTTGAAAGGTTATCAAGTGCTTGTGTCTGTTATTACAGATTAATATATGGAGCATATCGATTGCTTAAATCTAATTTAGCTCCTGTCATGTGAGTAACTTTATCTTTCTTAACTTGTGTGCTGAAGGGCTGTTGGTTGTTGTGCATGAGCACGATGAGTGGAGGCGATGGTGTTCATTTAAAAAAATAAAATAGTAACTGGCTGTTGTAGGTTGTGCCTCACAGCTACTGGTGGTACTGAGAGCCTTGTGAAATCATGACCAAATGCAAAGCTGGATTCACTGCCCCTCTTGACTGTGATTCCCTTGGGATGCAAAGCTGGATTGAATTAGTGAACCGAACATCAAATCACAACACATTCAGTGAACTACTTATGTTGCTGGCATCTAATTTCTTGTAACTCATGCAGTCTTTCAGTGTAGTAAGTGAATGGTAGGTTGAGTTGATGCTTTATATCAGTAACCCAAAGATGGAAAATTTATTTGGGTGACTCTTGTCATGCAACAAAAGCTAGAAGTGGTTTTAAGTGATGAAGTTTTAGGTACCTTTCAGGTACTGGTAAGGTGGGGCCAGGCTTTGCCCTTGTAGTTAGGGAGCTGTCCTGGGTGTTACTGCTGTTTTTTTTAAAACTTTCTCATAAGTGGTTTCAGATACAGGACTTCATCTTTGTTCAGGGCTTCCAGAGGTGCTGTGTGGGTAAGGAGCCATTACCCATCCTCTGCAAAGGAGCAGGAATATTTCTGTTTTCAGGAAGCTGTTACAGCTTTTTAGGCAGAGCTTTGGAATTCTGCTAACAAGAACTGTTTGCTTTATTGCCTGGAAAATTCCTCTTCAGGCAGTTTTCCTAGAGATTGATAGGCAGGTGTTAGATGCTGACCAAACTGGGTGTCACTCTAAAAGCAGAGCCACATTTAATTCATTCTTCAGCCTTTAATGATAATAACAGTTACATTTGTGCAGATTTAGAGCAGTTGGAATCAGAAACATCCATGCTTCTGCTGTAATTGCTTCTGTACCCTTCCAAGGCTGTTACACAGCTTTCGGTGGTGGCTGTGCAGATGTAATTTCATTCTGAGGTGCTATTTCCTAAATGCTTTTAGAATCAAAAAATGTAATACTTGTTTCCAAGCCTTCTGATCTGCATGTGAAGGGAAAGATGGATTGAGGAATGTAACTGGAATGGTCTCTGCAGGTGTGTTACTGCTCACTGTGAATGAGGTGGCGTAATTAAAGAGTGAGCTTGAAGAGACCAGTAGGCAAAACCCAACTTTTAAACCCCCCAAACCCTTTAGTTTATGTAACTGTAACTGCCCTGCATTTTTGTATACCAACGAGCACACACATGACTCAAAACCTGATTAAGATGGTGTAAATATTTGCCAAAAATAGCTCATAAATGCTATCTTTGAGCAGGCTTTTGATGCAGGAAAGGAGCAGCTGGACAAATTTGCATTTACAAATCATTTACCTTAGGAGAAAGCTCAAGTTCAGTGCCTTATCACAAAGGCATTGCACGTTAATTATTTATCGTGTGCTTTGATGCCGGGGTTCTTGCTTTAATAAACCCTTCTGGGGGAGGTGGCTGCTGCTCCTTTTAGCTCAGCTCCTTCCTCCCCTCCCCTCTGGGTAAACCCTGCAGTGCCTTTCCTTGGAGTTTGCCTTCCAAGTTACTGCTAAGTTGGATTTCACAACTTTTTGTTAAAATTAGAAACGTTTCTGGATATGTTTTTAATTGCTGTGGCTGTCATCCCTATGTCTAACTTTGTAATCTCTATAAAGATAGAACTGGACCTGATTTAATTTCTCTCTTTTACATATGTTTTTGCACTTTCAAACTTTGCTTTACAGAAAACGATCAATAAAAAATGTTTTTCGTAGAAGTCTGATTAGCAATGTCTGTGCCATTGGCTTAAAAGTAGAAATCTGATGGTCAATGTCTGTACTTGGCTTAAAAGTAGAAATCTGATGGTCTCAACACAGAAAATGTAAACTGCTCTGGTAAATAGGACAGCAACTTCAAGCTTGTAAATACTTGAGAAACTGCGCTGATAACTTGGAGATAGTTTTGAGCATGACTGTAACACCGTGTAAGATCTTTCTAAAGTTGCTTCATGGTTTTTCGAGTACAAAAATAAAGATTTTTCTTAGACTGTACTTCTGGAATGTGGACATCTTGTGTCATCCACAAGGTAAACTAAAATAGCAATTAGGAAACGGTAAGTCTTGTAGTTAAAATCCGTGTTGGAGTTTTAATCAGGAATTCTCTGTATAGTTCTGTTTTCTGGTGGCTCTTGTTTTCAGCCCTGGAAAAATCCTGTGCTTCCCTTTGCATCCCCCAGCCCACAGTGTCTTTGGGAAGGTGTATGAGGTGGATAATGTACACACAGTCATGGAATTGTGTAGGTTGGAAAAGTCCTTTGCGATGACAGAGTCCAGCCGTTCCTCCAGCATTGCCAAGGCCACCACTGACCCATGTCCCCAAGTGCCACATGCATACAGCTTCTAAATCCCTCTGGTGATGGGGACTCCACCACTGCCCTGTGCAGGGCTGGACAGCCCTTAAGTGAAGGAATTTTCCCTAATATCCAACCTAAACCTCCCCTGGAGGTTGTTTCCTGGTGTCTCTGGAGACACCTCCTCTGCCCTCCTGTCAGGGAGTCACGAAGGGCAATAAGGTGCCCCTGAGCCTCCTTTTCTCCAGGTTTTGTGTCTGGCTGTTCATCCACGGTGCTCTGTGAGGATGTTGGAGCTGTAGGGCTCCTGGGAACTGGGATGGGGAGGGCACAGTACTCTCCCTCCACCCCAGAATTGTTAAGCATCACATACATGCTCTTTCTAGCTGTCAGGAATTAGCTTTTCAAGTAAACATTGGAAGGATTTTTAAAAATGTGAAAAAGAGTATAATTAAGGAGAATGCTACTACCTTAATGTGGCCTGGAAGCCACACTGGGGTTGAATAATTTTATTTAAATATATTTGCTTGTTAAAGCAAGTGAATGCAAAATCCAAACCTGAATGCTGTAGTGAGGGCCTCCTTCTTCAGGACCGTTTTCTTTGTTAGCCTGGTGCTTGGAGCCTTTCTCAAGTGTTCCTCATTGTAGAAAAAAATGTTTTTCCTTTCTTCATTTTTTTTAAAGCACTTTAACCCTTGACTACTCTGTATGAATTTGAATAGGAGAAGAATAGAGTAGCTGCCTGTGCCTGGGATGGAAATAGGAGAGATGTTTTGCTTTCTAATTTTGCTTGTTCTCGTGGTTTCTTTCCCTTAGTTTAAGTGCCAGAGCAGGAGTCTGCCCTCCTTAATGAACACTTCCAAACGCTAGCTGCATCCCGCAAGAATGTGAATGTGAAGGTACCAGCGAGTTTTTAGAGGTCTTAATTTGTCAGAGGCTCAAGCCCCACCGTTAGCGGCTGTAACTGGGGCTCATTGCCGGTGTTGTGACCCCCCCAAAGCCGTGGCTGCCTTTCGTGGGCTGGGGATGTTCGCGAGCCGCCCTCTTCTCGAGGGCTGCTCTAATCCCGTTGGGGATATTTTCATTGCCTGACAGAGCAGAGGAATGTCTGAGGCCGCCGCAGGGGGCTGGGGAGGGCTCTTGGCCATCAGCGAGCGGGCTCCAGACGTGCCGGGAGCGGCTCCCCTGCCCTGGGAAGCACGGCCGGAGCCCGGCATGTTGTCCTTGCCGGGAGGAGGAGGAATACCCCTCGCCCGGCACCGCACACTTGCGGCGTGGGTAGAGATGAGGATGGATTTCTGCAGCTTGCTTTGCCTTTCTGTAACGCCGGGCACAAAGGACCACGATTGCAACCTGCAGCGACTCTTGCCCTGCCCTCCCATGCCATGCCGGCCCTGGCTGGTGGAAGTACCAAACCCATACGTTTTCAGTCTGGGAAATTCTAGAAAGACTGAGAACTCAAACTACTGCTTCCAGCGTGGCTGTCAAAGACAAAGCTTTTCCCAATCCATTGTGGCAGCTTTTCTACGTGGTTATTGTTCTTAATGCACACTTGCACTGGAAGCATTTGCAAGGGAAAAGCTGTTTTGTAGGTCTATACGGAGCTTACGTGGTGGGGGAAAAAAAGTATACTATGAGTGCTAAGTGGGTTTTGTTACCCTAAAGTCAAATGCAGAAAAACCTTGAAGATGTAAATATGTTCAAATTATATTTTAGTCAACACAATTGATTTCACACGCGACTTGCATCAACAAAGTAATTTTTTATATTTGAGGCTACACTGTTAAAATATTTTTCTGTAACATTGCGGAAGGCTGGGTTATGCACAAGTTACAAGGAAATGTAGCTGCTTATGCTTGATGTTGTTTATCCAACCTTTACTCAATGGTGTAGCTCTTTGATGTAGCCTTTGCTTGAAGAGTGTTCTGAATCTTGCTGTTAGATGTTAATGATGCCAATATTAAGTCAATTCTTTCTGAGTAGCTAATCAATATACAGAATTATTTTTTTATGTGCCAAAAATTGATTTCAACACTGCTCTTCTGTCTCTAGCTTTCCTGTGTTCTCAGGACATTATTATGAGAAACAGGTACAAAAATGTCTTTTACGTGTGTATTAGTTGTGTGGCACGGTACAGGTCTGACAAAGGAATTAAACTTATTAAATGTATAGTCATTGCAAGGATTTTTTATGTGGGCTGGGCAATCTAGTTCTTAATATATTAAAACAGGAGGTTTGTGGGAACATGGCACAGCAAAGTGCCTCGTGTCTTGAAAGCTCCATGGAAAGCTCTGTGATTATGTTCACTAACTTAGAAGAAAACAACCTGTGAATTTGACTCGACAGCTTCTCCTCAGACACAGATGTCACAAAAATATCTAAGTCCTTGTTTAGATACATTTGCTGGACTTTTGTTAGCCATCCAAAAATCTCCATGGCATTGAAACTTTAGGGTCCTTCTTGAAATGGTATCAGATAGAGATGGAGGGTACTGTGCATACACATTTGTGCTGCTAAATTTAGAATAAACCCTAACATTATCTCAAAGACTCAGATGAAACCAGTTTAAAAACCAGACTTGTCTGTTGCTGTGGGGTGGCCCAGGTGAGTTCACCTGGTGGGGTGCAGCCTGTCTCCAGTCGCTGTTCTTGGGCTTGCTATGCTGTTTGTTTTGCAGAAAACTGGAAATTAAAATGTCAGTCTTTTCATAACCGTTCTTACATGGAAGGAAATCAACTTCGCTTGTTACTCTGACAAGTGGATTTTATTGTAATGTGTTGGTGCACTGTTGTTTTGTGCACATTATACCATTCTTATGCATATAGTCTGGTCACATAATAGTTGATTCATCACTAAAATAGTTCTGGAAAGTGCAGAGCTACCAGCAATTGTCACTTCCCTGACTCTTTCTGAATGGTCTGAAATCACTCTGAACTCTTGAACTGTCTTTTCTTGTTCCTCAGAATATTAACTTTATCACTTGAGAAATGAGCACAGTTTGTGTGCAGAGAATGCACAATATTTCATCCTTTCAATCCCCCAATTTTACTTTGCATGGCAATCAAAATATGAAATTCCAAAAGCTGAGTGTTCCCACGTGACCGCGGGGTGTAAGGCGACCTCCTTGGCTCTGGTCCCAGTCCAGGAATGTATCGTTTCTTTGAGTTAGACTTTGAAACAGGTATTACTTTACAGTTTAATTGGCTGCATACATCTCGAAAAGGATATAAACCAGTGGGTTTTTCCACTATGGAGACATAAAGGCTTGTTTCACAGGAGAGAAGGCATAAACAAGCTGGTACAAGGAGCCCTGTATGAACTGAGCTATACTGTATACTTCAGGGGGAAAAAATAGTTGATTTTTTTTTTTTTTGCCTTGTGGATTTTGGCAGTGGAAGACAAAACAGTCAGTGTTCTCTTATAAAACTGAAGAATTCTTTTATATCTTGAAAATATGTTTAAAGACCCCCCACCATGTCTTTGTGCATCACTGCAGATGTTGTTCAGCCTTAATTTTGCTGGAGGTTCTTCCTCAGTGTGGTCACTGCTGTATTTGGTGTGTGCTGGTGACAATTTCAGAGCTGGGGCAGCAACCAGCTGCTTTGAAACCAAAGGCCACTGCCAATTAGAGACAAGAAAAAAGAGAAATTCAGAACGTTTTGAGCGGTAAACCCTTTGTTTTGGAGGTTTTTTCCTTTTCTCTTTTTTTAATAACTGAAAGTGATCTAATTAGTGTCTGTAGCTGGATCTGAAAGGCTTTTGCTGACCTATATTCAGACCCCTTTCATCAGCTCCTGTGTGGGGAAGATCTCAGTAGCAGTTATTTAGCACTAAGGAGCCAGACGTAGCAGGGAGGGTGGATAAGCCTCTTAGTTCTTTGAATCTTGTTTTGCTAGTTGTTTGTTCATTCCTGACTTCAATTTTTGTGGCTTATCTGCAATTTTAATCTGACTTTACTGTTTTGACCCTTCCTTCTTTGTAATCTGTGGCTTTTAATGTCTAAAAGGTCCTAAATATTTGATCAAAATAAGACCTAATTCCCCTTCTGAAGGAATAAATCACTTTAAAAGTGGCAGAAAGAGAAACCATAAGCAGGGAAAATGTAGTTTGAGGGGAAAGATAGAGTGTGCATGCAGACCCAATCAATTACTGAGGCTTGGCACTAATGTTCCCTCTGCTCCCCACTCAGCCACTTGCAGGCTTCTGGTGCAACTTTGGGAGTTTCCATTAATCTGGTTAAGGTTGAGAGCTCTGGGCTCAGAGCTTGGGCTTGGCTTTTTCTGTACATCTCATTTTGTCCTGCCTGCCTCCATGCTGGCTGCTCCAGTTTGTGCTCCAGGTGCTCTCAGTGTGTTTGTTCCTGTGGCAGCTGCACTGGGTTTGTTTGGGATGGAGAACAGGGATCTGTGTCAGTTAGTGCCTCTGTGGTTTGGAATTCCAAGCAGGATGTCGAGATAATGTGTGTCCTTCCTAATGCTGATTTAGCAGGGTCTTCCTGCTCTCCACGTTTCAGCAAAGAGAATTTGTTAGGCTCATGGTGAAACCACCACATCTGGGTTATTCAGACATGGGACTAGAGGATATCTCTTTCCTCTGAACTCCTGGGAGTTGCAGCACTTGACATCTTCAAAGCTCCTTAACGAAGGTCATAAGCAGCCTTCATCCTGGGGTTGAGTTAATCCAACTGATAAACGCCCAAAGGAGACAGCAGGTTCGGGGAACATCCATGCCAAAAGAGCTCCTAGTTATTTGCTGGAAGAAAGATTTTCAGGAATGAGGTTTTTCACTTGTGGATTTGATTGCCAAGAACAAGTTGGAAAAAAATTATTAGAAAATATCACTGTTCTCCCATTTTACAAAATGTCATTTTCAAGCAATTCCTGACCCATTAGCTCCTGGAAATTTTGTTTAATCTTATCTGAATATTTACTGGCCAAGTAGTTAAAATATTATTTAAACACAGGCTATCATTTATAGCTGATTTTTTTAAAAATAAAAGCTAAATATTTAAAGTTGAGCCTGCTTTAAAGTCAACATTTATATTAATGCATAAGTAAATATTCTGCCAGTACAAGCCTGACATTTAAAAGAAATTCATATGAGTAGGAGGGGGAAGTCACTGGATAAGAACTGGCAGTTGAGTTTAAGTAGTAGCTGCATTCTGACAGACTTCAGACTTTATGATATTGTGAGGAAAGTTCGGTGGATACTTCATTCATCCTTAAAATATTCATCAGAAACAGGAAAATCGGGGCAACTGTGTCTTCTGCTCCAGTCTGGGAGTGAAGAGGAGCGTGTGGGAAGTGGAGATCACAGCACCTCGTGATCAAAGCTCTGCAGCTCCCAACCAGAGAGGCTTTTGTTCAACACATCTCACATCTGCACAACACGGCAGAACTGGGAGTCAGGAGCCTTTAATGTGTGCTGTTTAAAAAGGCTCAAACAACACCCAAACAACTTCTCCCTGTGTTTACAGCATTCCAGTTAATTCTCCAGAAAAGCAGCTTGACACTGGTATTAAGTAATTTTATGTCATAAATATTTCTTTTGAATGTAATAACATGTGAAAAGTAGTACAGATGGGTTTTAAGCACTCTGATGTACATAAAATCTTTCTCGCTCCGAAGATTAAGGTTTGGTGCCATGATTATGGGTTATCGTCTTGAAAATTACCAGCCTGGCTTTGAGGGGGAGGAGCTTTGCAATAATAGAGTGATGATTCTTAGAGCAATCAGAGGATGGGATGACCCAATAAAACTGTTTTCTTGTTTTTTTCAGAGTAACAGGATTAACAGATCGATCCAAATAAATCAATTCTTTAGTCTGACTATGCACTGAAAGGCCACCACCTGTGAAATCCTTGCTTTGAAGTCCTGGTGATCTAATTGGTTTACTTTCAGGTGTAGCAGTTCTGTGGAAAAGAAGTCTGATGGAATTTTAGTAAGTAACTGATACATTACGCAGTAAGATTGGTTGCAGGTAAAATTGTGTTATGTAAAAACGAAACAAAAAGGGTCTGTTACATGTGCAGACACATGGCTGTTTTGGACTTGAAGATGAGGGAGGAACAGGGGTTTGGAGCATGAAGCATTGGGTTAAATGTGTTGTGAAGGAAATCCTTCTCCCCAAAATGACTGTGGTGATTTACTCCATATTACTTTTCTCCTTTCAGGCTTGTTCCCCAGCCTGCTTTTCCATTTGTGATCGGCTGCCCTGCTGCTTACAGAAAAATAAAAAAAAAAGCCTGAGACATTGGGCATTACCTGACCAGTTCATTCCTTTTCTCCTCCTTGGAGTGAGGGGTTTGGCCAAAAGAAAAACCCATTGTTAGGGAGCCAGGAATGGGTCTGTGTGTGCTGTAGGAATGTGCTTTTAGTATTCTTGGACAACTTGCCTCTCAACAAGAATTGTTGGTGTTGGAGCTGCAAAGACTGAATCAGCTTCCTGAGGGGAAGCAATTGTAAAATATCCAGGAAGTTGTTGGGAAATGTGAACTTCTGCTCCTGCCTGCTTGCTCTGGAGTGCTCAGCTCTCAGTAGCACCAGCCTGCACGCCACAGAACTCAGGAGAATGGAGCTGTTTTCAGAGATAGAAAACTTCCTTGTAGCCTGGCTGTCAGAAATGTGGTGTCAGGCACTGTTAAGCTCAGGCCCTTACAAAGGTTTGTAACCACGCTGACAAGAACAGCTCCTGGCAGATCTTTGCAACATGCAGGGCTCTGCACTGCTGAGAGAAAGGAATCTTACTGACATTATTTTTCTTGTTGGTTCAGTTTTGGTTTTGGACACCAGCTTGTCAACTTCACTGTACTTCTGTCTGGGAAAAATAGGCAAACCAGGAAAAACAGCCAAGGAAAGTACTGGGAGAGGCAGGTGTGAGAAGGGGCACAAGTGAATGTTACTGTGTGTGACATCTGCTTTGACAGAGTCCCCCTGGTTTTCCTTACCTGAGCTTCACCTCATCTGGAAACAGCCTTACAGTGGGGGCCTGTGTTGTGCTTTCTCCACTAATACTTTTTATCAGTGGCAGAGTGACATAAAGTAGTTTTTGTTGGTTTTTCTCCCCTCCCTGCCCCGTCTCACCTCCCAGCCAGCCCTGGTTGGGCTGCAGCCGGGTGGGGGTCCCTGTGCTGCTGCACTGCTGTTCCTGTGAGCTTTATCCTCACTACATCACATGGATTTTAAAAGAGAGGAGATTCCTTTCATGGGATTAAACACACCTTTTTTCTTTTTTTTTTTAAACTGCTGTCTGTTAGGATAAAGAATGTCTTAAATGATGAAATGTGTTCTTTGGCTGCTGTAATGGGCATGAGCTCTTTTTTTGTGTTATTAAAGTAAATCAGATCTCTCAGTATGTAAGTACATAGTCCCAGGTGGAGTAAGGATTGGGTAGCAACTGCTGCAAAAGTGTATAATCAGTCTGTCGTCCTGCCTCACAATTATGTAGACAAGGAATAATTTTTGTATTTGAGTGTGAACATTTTCAAATTTGAGCAAGTTTCAGTTCAGATTTTTCCTAAGTTTTGGTAACATATAAAATTGTCTCTCAAATTTGAGAAAGTTCATGAGGAGAACTGAAAGACTTGAGAAGTTCTCAGGGTTGAAAGAAAAACATTAGCATGAACTTTAGGGTGTATTTTGTGGCAGTGCTTTCACCATTTGACAGGTGAAAGTTAACTTGTCGGAGCTGTCCGAGGTCATTTCAGGCTTGCTGTCCCTGAGGATTTCCCTGAGGAAATGAAGTGATAGACCCCACATCAGCACTGACCACCCTGTGCCCTTGTCCTGGGCACAGTTTCAAAGTGCAACTTTCAGTGTTCCTCTGTAACACAACTCTGTAAAGAAGGAGGGAAGTAATTAATAATTCCACAAGCCATAGAATGAATACTTTTTGAACATTTATAATTAACACTGAAATATTCAGTGCATATTTTCAAAGTCTAAAAAAGTGACTTTGTGGCCATTTTCATCTTGAGAGCAGCAAATCCTTCCTTGATTTGATTCAGTTTTTATTCATTTATGGGACTTCTTTGAAATGATCTTTGTCAGTTATGCTCAAGATTTGCAAATAGACTTGGAGTTTCTGCAAGTAAGGACTGTATGTGCTCATACATAACATAAATGTACATAATTTTAATGTACATATGTACAAAATGAGCCTTTTTTACTTAAAAGCAGCAGCAATATTGATACAAATATGGCTGTTTGGTGGACAGAGGATTTTGGACTTGCTGTTTCCATTTCTGACATGCAGACCCTTTTCACTGCTTGGCTAAATTACAGCTTGGATTTTTGGGGTTCTTTTTTTAGCCTTGGCCTCTCAGTGGGTTTGGACATTTTTAACAGCTTGTAGAATGAGTTAGCAAATCTCAGTGTTGTTCTGTGCAGTCTCACAGTAGCTGTCCTTGCCTGCTGGAACTGGACTAATTGAGGTCTGATTAAACTGATTTACTTCTACTGATCTACTGAAGAGAACAGAAGTCTGAGTACATCATTAATGAACTCTAAAAGGTCATTCAATTTGTTTCTTTTCTTTCCTTCTGTGCATTTTCCTGTGTAAACTGGAAACTGCAAGACTTGCAGTGGAGTGTTTTTGGGCAGCAGCAAATTCAGTAATAGCCAAACTTTTGAAGCTTTCAGGCACAGTGCAGTGTAAGTGATGCTTAAGCTTGAATGTGCAGGGTTGATCTCGTCCTCCCTGCCCCTCTCACAGGTTAGGAAGTGATTTGATAAAAGAACTTTAACAGTGTTTTATTCTAGAATTACTAATGTAAGAAGTGGTGCTCGAGTTTGATCCAATATTTCTATATTTCTGCTATATAAGAGTTAGAACAGTCTCATGAGAACAAGCTAAAATCCACATTTTTAGTAATCTCCTAAAGCTGAAACATTTGTGGAGTCCTCAAGCAAAGTTTTGTAAAGGATTCAGTAGTGAGAGTTGTGCATATTCCTGTTCTGTCTGGTTCTTTGTTTTTACTGGAAATACTTGTTTTCTGCTGCTTCAGAATTTTGCCGTTATTCCTGCAATAAAATCCTCAGGGAAGGTAATTGGGGTGTTACAGACCAGGTGAAACTTTTGGCTGAGAACTCTTGTACTCACCCAAACCCACCAGCTCGATCTTTAAATCGTATCACCCACTGGTATCTCTTGCTGAACCTTCTCCTTGAGGGCAGTCAGTGCTTTTAGTGTTGGATTGCTGGGGTGTTGGCACTGCAGCTGGCTGAAGGTGGGGAAGCTCTAACGTATCTAATGTATGGATTCATCTTTGCACGGATCTGATTTTTGGTCAAGGATTGGCTTCTGTAGGAGTCCTCACTCAGTCCCCAGACTGGTCCCCCTGGAAGAGAAGGACTCATGATTGTAACATGCCAAGTATTTTCCACTCAACTCAGTTTTCTGGTACTTTGCTCATAAAACTATTACAAAGTATTGTTCACCTACATTCTGTGCAGGGCTGGAGCTTCTTGTGTTAGTGAATGCAGGTCTGAAACCTGCTGGAAGAGGGGAGGAGGGTGCTGAGGCAGCTCTGCTGTTGGGACTTGAGCTCTCCTAAGCCTACCTGAGAGCCACAAGTACAGGGGCATGGGAGAGTGTTCTCTCCATGCTTCAATCCACAGTTTCCTTTGGATTACCCAGGATCTGGGGAGCTGCTGTCTCTTGGAATTGCACTGATGATGCGCTTGTATAATCCACTCTGGCGCACATCTGTGGATTTGGGATGGAAAAGCAAATCCTATGTGCAGAAGAACCCATCAGGAGGCTGAGAGAGCCTGGTGAGTGCTGGCCAGGGCGTTGCTGGGGCCCTGGGGAAGCTGCTGGGTCCCAACAGAGACTCCCTGGGATGTGCCCCATGGAAATGCTGTATTTCCCTGGAGTGTCAGGCCCTGCTGGCTCTGGTGTCCTTGGGTGACTTGGAGCCTGGCTGTGTTACAGCCAGCATTGCCAACGCTGGTCCAGTGCTGAGGAAACGGGCAGCAAACTTCGTCAGGACTATTTTTGGTAATTCTGAAGTAGAGAATGCCTGAGCATAAATAGACTTCCTCATGCCCTAATGAAAGCACTGGGCTTTAATTTGACTTAGTGTGCTTTCTGGTTATGCTAAATTACTTTTATGTGGCCCTTGTGGTTATGTATTGAATTTTTTTTTTTTTGCAACAAACTGGCTCCTCTGGCTTAAAGCCTACGTGGACCAATGCTGGAGCAGAATTTGCTGGTAAAGCCTCAATAGGTGTAAGCAGAAGAGAGAAGATTTTGATTTGTTCAACTGCAAGTCTTGTAAATGTTGACTAAATGGAGTCTGGGGCAGGGGTAAGGCTTTTGAATGAGAAGGCAAATTTCAGCCTAAAGGGAAATTTTAAATGCAGGCTCTAGTTGTGTTTAAACAAAGTCTCCAGTGGTATGTGGGTAGGACTCCCTGCCGTGCAGGATTTGTTTTAAATTACCACTGGGCTGAAGTTTGCCGTGCATTGGGTTCCCAACAGTGCCAGCACTGGGACTGCTGATTATGAAAGTTTTCCGTGAGGATGAGGTAAGCTTTAGGTGGTTTCCAAAATTTTTACCCAAAATACCTTCAAATTTCCACCTGTCTCTAAGAGTCCAGCCTGCTTTTTTCCTCCAAGCTCTGTGCCCCTTTGGAAGCCCCTCTTCATGTTTGTAGTGGTTTGTGTTTGAAAGTGTTGGGGATTCTCCTTATGACCTTGTCCTTTTTTGTCTCCATGTCAGAATGGTGCAAGGCATGTCCTTCTCAAAGAGCAGCACTTCAGGGACAATGTCAGGTGGGCAGGGAGCCCTTTTCCCTGGGAAGGTGGTTTTGTAAAAACTCAACCAACTGCTGCAGCTCCTCTGAGCTGCACCGAAGCCAGATGGATCAGTTACTTCAAACTGTTTATTTATGGCACAATTCACTGAAGAAATGTCCTGAAGTGATGCACGTTTTTAAACAGTCTGTCCTGGGATTCTCCAAGAAATTGTGGCTTGCCTTTGAATCATGTGTGAATTGTGCCTCTCCTTATGTACTATTCTTAATCACCACAAAGAACATAAATTATTTGCATTTGACCATCTTGAACAATTTCCCACCCTCCCGGTGTCTGAGTTCACTTCACCCAAGGTTAGCTGAGAAGAATTGGTCCAGACTTTATTCTTGCCAGGTGTGTGATGCACAGAGAGGTCTGAGCTTGCACCTTGCTCTGGTAGCTGCTGTGAGGGGGAAGCAAATCTTGGAGTGGAGCTGGAGTTGTGGCTGAGTGAAGGGGTGGAAAACACGTCTGGAAGGACAGCCAGAGCTATAGGCTCTGTCACTTCACATCTCTAGGAGCACAATAGAAATGTGTTTATTTCAGTGGGAGCTCAGTGATTAAGTTAATACTTTGCTGCCTGGCCCTAAGTACTAGAACTATGTCTTTATCTACATTTGTCTCACTCTTCACAAGAAGTCTGCGTTTATCTAGGAAAATAAAAACAGTCTGAACACCTGCTTTGAAGACTGAAAAAAGAACCTTTATGTATTGCTTTGTAGCAGTTGTGTAGCTCATGGCTGGACTGCAGCATCTCACATTCCTCGAGGCTGCAAGCATCTTCCCCAAAATCAATAGGTGGACAGTGATGTCAGGCAGTTGGATTTGGCCATGCAGAAATTGCGGGCTTTATCAGCTGAAGAACGTCCTGTCAAAATGGGTGTCAGATGTGAAAACTCACAAAAAGTACTGCAGATTCAATGCTTTTCTTGTGTCTCAGGGTAGAAATTTGTATTGTTCCAGTTCTACTGATAGCCATTGACCTCAGAAGAAATCGGGTCATGTCCTTCAGCAACAGTGGCCTCGTTAAGATGCACACGGAACAAAACAGCAGAAATCCAGGATTATCCAGGAGAGGGGGTTGATTTAAGAAAAATGGCCTTACGAAGGAATTAATTTAGGCTCCAGCTGATTGCATGTTTGCATTTTATTTTGTTGTTTGATACTTAGAGTTGTTAAAACGATTTGCAAATGAGTTGTTTCACCTTGAAGCCTTTTGCAGATTTGATAACTTCAGCAGTTTTACAGTGACAGCAATGTAAACATACAGAGAGGGGATGGGGTGAGCATCCAGCCACTGTCCCTGGCTGTCCATAGCCATCTCCAAGGAGTGGCAGTTCCATCTGATGGATATTGTGTAACTGGTCACTGCCTCGTTGGTGGGGATAATCCCTGTGTGGAGGGTGCACAGAGGCTTCAGTGCTTCATCCCTGGTTTCTGAGCACAACGGATCACAGTGCCTGAGCCCATGGAACAGCAGGGCTGCTGCCTTTGTTCATTGCTTCCCATTGGGTGCATTAGGATTCTGACATCACCAAGGCTTGAAAAGAACTTGTGATTAAGACCTTAGATAAGTATAGAGGCCAGTTTAAAAAGATCTTTGCTACTATTTCAATTTACTGAGTTGTTACAATAAAAATGCTTATTTTATAAGGCATTTCTTTAAAGGAAAGGAGGAAAACCCCGATCCTGACATTCGGAACTCTTACATTAAGGTCATAAATAATCTTGTCCTTTTTTAAGTCCTGTGTATGCACATTCAGCAGGGGTAAAACTGGTGTCACAGCAGAAGGGATTTTGGTTAATCTAGCTTTTTGCTGTGCTTTTGCTCTACAGAGCTGTATTAGTTATTGACAGGACTGGCCTAATCCAAAGTCACTGTGGGCTGAAGCATTAATTTACCCTGTAGCCTCCTGTGAGTACGAAAAAAAAAAAAGAAAATTGAGTCTTTGTATATGTGAGTACCATCTTCCTGAAGCCAGAAGCATGGCTTGATGTAGTGTTGGGTGTAAGTCTGGGGTAGGCTCAGCCTGGGCTGGAGCGGGGTGTCCATAGCCAAGCTCAACAACTTTCATGTTCACTGCACAGCCATCCAGGGCAGCCACTGCTGTGCTTAAGGGGTGGTGAAGCTCAGAGAATCTTCTGCAGAAATGGGGTTAAATATTGGTTATTGGAAATTGTTGTAGTAGCACTCAAGCTTTGAGCCATCAGCAGTCAAAGTTAAGGTAATATGATGTTTTGAGTCCCGGCATTCCAGAGAAATGGTTAATTATGTTTGGAAGGTTGCATTGCCTTGGGTTTTTTTTCTGTTGAGCTGTGCTATGTTCCAGAGTCCCAGTGGCTTTAAAACACTTAATTTGCATCACTGAATCAGTTATCCTCTCGCTGACTTTTTAATTTGCTTCCTTCCCCCATCTTGTAGATTTGCTGCTAATCTGCCCTTCATTTTGAATAAACACTCATCCCCAGTGCAGGATACACAGTAAACTGGTCAGTCATTTCAGATACTTTTGTAAGAGCTACTACAGAGCTGTCACCTGTGGTTTTAGATTAACAGCAGGATATTTCTGTTCATAGATGAATTTCAGAGAGTTCCCTTGTTTCATGTGTAGTATTTCTTAACATCTAATCCACATCTGGAAGAAAAAAGGCTTTTTGTAGAGGCTGTCAAGAAAGTATATTCTGTATATTCTTTATTAGATCTTACAAAGGGATTTGAGCAAATTAGGGGAAACTGATTTGGTCTTGGTGATATTTCCATTATTTAAGTTCTTTGTAAAACTAGATTTGTAACGTGGAGCTGGTGGGTGCCTGAGGGAGGTGAGTTGTTTGCAGGTGCCCGAGTAGGCTCTTACATCCTTAGAGGGCAAATAACTTACCTGGTGTGGGAGCTGAGGAGATGCTTCAGGTTGGACAAGGGAGTGCTGTGGGGAGAAGTTGCTCTGGGCTGAAGAGGTGATGGGAGGGAAAAAAAGCTTTGTGCCAGGAAGTGTAAAGAGGAGGTGAATGGGTGTTGGAGCTGCTGCTGCCGCCTCCCGTTTCAGTGTGGGTGTGTGCTGCTCCTCGGGCCTGCTGAGCTCTGATGCTGTTCTTGACCATGGGCTCTCCATTCTCAGTCTTCATCCCTGGTTACCTTTTTCCCCGCCTTGTAACACCTGTTATGCATGAAAGATCCAGTTCCTACTTATCAGAAGTGGGGATGGTGACTCCTCTCCCAGCCCTATGAATTTGGGCAATGTGTAACTCTGGTGTTTGGAAGTCCCCCACACCACCCAGCCCCCTGGAGTGACATCAGTGCCTCACAGGATGGTGTCCTGTGGTCTCTTTGCCTGTCTTTAACTTCTTGGTGTCCTGGGGGACTTCATAAAGATCACTTCCTCCAGCAAAGCTGCTGACATGGAGCAAAAGCCATCAATAAATTATTCATATGCTGTTCATTTTCTGTGTTTAGGAATTAATGCAGCTTCACTTCCAAATTCCCTTCCATGGCTGAAGTTGAGTGAAATTGTTGCATGCGAAGTTACTATGTTTTCGTTTTGGGTGAATTAGTCTGCATTTTGGAACTGTGGTTTTGAAACCAAGTTGCATAAAACCTCCCACTGTAAAGTTAAATACTGTAGGTAGGTCCTATTTAAAAGGATTCATGGGGTTTACTTCAAAGAGGGCTGGTTTTTGGACAGTCACTCATGTCAAGTGAAGTTGTGTACTGTTCATAAGATAATTTGTGATACTTTAATACTTCATAAAGCAGTAGCTTCAAACTAGGTAATTCTGAAGTCCTAAGATGTTGGTTTTGTTAAAGAACGAAACAAAACCCACAAGCCGCACACCTCAACCTCTCCAAATCCCCCAGGCCTGTGCTGTTGATTGATTCTATCACATTTGTCATGTTATTTTTCAGGAACGTGTTTTCTTTGTAATTTGAAGGAAGTGTGAAATTGTTATCTCATTTTAGCAATTAACCGAGAGACAAAGATGTAGATATGCATATAACATGTATATCTGTATAATAATTCTGTAATACTCTCACTCTTCAGTTGTCTTTGGTTCTTTTTTTTTTAAGTCTTGGATCGTGCTTTTGGACTTGTGGGAAATAATCACTTTTCTTTAGACCACAGATTTCAATGTTCATGAAAATGTCCAATTTTCTTCTACAGGCACTTTATTTCAGGCTCTGAAATGCCGGGAAGAACATGCTGTGGAGGTAGATGGGGAATTTATGTCTTTGAAATGACATAAATCTCAAAAGATGTAAAGATGTTTGAAAGCATCTTTCCGTTTGCAAGGGCAGCAAATGAGCAGTGCTATTGGCCTTACTTATGGGAAGGAGTGACAAGCATTAGTGTTTCCTGCCTGGTTACTAAAGGAGCACTTTGCAACAGCTCAGTCATCTCAAAACCACTTTCATTTTTCAGTGTTAGCACAACTTGTTACTGTAGGTTGCACTGAATTATACAAAAGAAAAGAGAGAGTCAGTGTTTAATTTCTGTGACGGCTCTGAAAGGGTTTCTGTGATTTGACAGCATTTGTCCTGTTACTTTGTCTGGAGGTGTTTTGCCTTGGGCACAACGTGTGATTAA
Organism: Nicator chloris; assembly: GCA_013400495.1. NCBI lineage: Eukaryota > Metazoa > Chordata > Aves > Passeriformes > Pycnonotidae > Nicator > Nicator chloris. Next base: position 27,680 of record WAAE01019070.1, read on the forward strand.
CTGTAGCTTTTAAACCGCTTTCCTTCTCTTGTCAGGCTGAGGCTGGAGAAGAGCCTGAGGTAGACCCTGGACTGAGAGGAGTCACTTGGTGAAACCAAGAGCTCTGTTAAGGAGGAGTTACAGAGAACCACATCCCACAGTGGGGATGGAGCTTCTGGAACTTGCTGCCATGGGAGGCCCAGAGCAGGTGGACAGAGGGCTTGGGGGTGGTGGGGAATGGCAGCCAAAGTCTGGGCAGTGATTTACCCCCAGCACTTCTGGGTGTCAGCTGTAGGTACTGGAGGAGTGTGAGGGGATTGAGTTACAGGCAACAGTCAGGCTCTGGTGTTTTCACTTACAGAGTAATAATAGAAAAAAGCTGCTGTTGTTTTGCTGGAACTGAGCTGTAGGTCTCTCACAGTGTGGTGTTATGTGTGTTTTCTTAATCAAAGTGGAGACAACTCCAGGAAATGCATTCTGCTTAAACAGAAATTAGGCTTCCAGCTGGTTCTCATGCATCCTTTGGTGATACTGCTCCTACACCTGTCCATTCTGGAGTCATGTGTTTTGCAGATTGCAGAGCTGTTGTGCCCCGGTGTGCAGGTTCTCTGCTGCAGTGAAGGCTTTCTCCTTTCCTGGTGCACTGCTGCGCTGGATCACTCAGAAAACAGGAGTGGCACTCCCTCCTCTTCCCGACTGGAACTGGGAACTGTTGATATGCTCCCAGCTTTACAGTCTGTTTGCATTAACAGTACCTGTTGACCAGCAGTTACAGGATTTATGTGAGATTGCTTCCAAAAAACTTCAAACCAGCGTGCCTTTTTAGGATGCAGGATGTTCTGTGACAGCAAATACAACCCTGAGAACCTTTCCAGTCTCCGTGATGGGGAGCCTTCCACACTTGCTGGTCATCCAGTCAAGGTATGTGTGTTAAAAACGGGATTTCTCTAATTAAGATTCATGGACAAAGAATTGAAATACGTTCTAATGTTTTGTGGCATCATTCTGTGCGAATAGCTACTGCTTTTGAGATGCATTCAAATTCCTTGACCTAAAAATTAGGTTTGCTGGTGGGGCTTTCTGCATCACTGACTTTTGTGGGCATTTGTTGTGTTGACTTCTCAGTCTATAAGTTTGGCCTCTGTTGAAGGAGTTGAATCTGAGTGTAGATTTCTAATAATTTTTTACCCATATCAGGGCAGAATTCATATTTCATGTTAAATTTTTGTGGTGGTCTGACTGTAGAGGGGGTTATGGCACATGCATTTCCATTTGTACTGGCAGCACTGGGCTGTGTGGCACTTGGGGACATGGTTTAGTCCTAAGTTAGGCTCAGTCTTAACTGTCTTGTACAACCTAAATGATTCTATGATTATATAATTGCTCAGGATTTGAGGTTTTTGGAGCAGATTGATGCCTTTATTCTCCAAGTTAATATAAGAGGAGAGATGTGAAAGGCTGGCCATGGCTTTCATTAAATATTTTGAAACCTGTGTTTGTCTTAATGACAGAGCTGTGATTTTGTGCCCTTTTTGAGGTGTTTGGAGTCTCTCACTGCCAAGTCCACTGGAGAGCTCCCATCTCTGAGGAGTGAGCAATTGGTATCCTGGGGCTCTAAGGTTACAGCTGAAGCTGGTGGGAGGGCTGGCATCAGCTAGGGATCATCTCTGACACCAGCAGATCCCACATTGCCTTTGGCTGGTTTTTCCTGGGAGGGGGGCAGGTGTGGCAGTCAGTGCTCCATGTGTGGCACGGAGATGGGTGTTGGGAAGGACTGGAATGGAGCAGTGCTTAGTGCGCTGTGTCTTTGAGAGCAGGAGATGCATTTCCAGTGATTGCTACTAATAATAGGGTGGATCTGAAATGGGGCTTCTACATCTAGACCAGGATGAAAAAAATCTTGTTTTCTGGGAGTAGTTGTGTTCAGCTCTGTGCACAGACACTTAACAGAGCTCGGGGTGATGGGAGGTGCAGAATCACTTGTGAGCACCCAGCTGTAAATCAGGGGAACTCAGTATGTGCCCTCCTACAGGTGAGAAAATATGAGTGAGTTCTGAATTGTGCCAGAATTACCCACTGTGTGACCTTACTGAAGGACCATCACTTCCATGGTGGAGTGGTCTGTTTGTCAGGAAAACCAATGTTCTTACTCTGAAGTACAGGATAGATTTGTAGCTAAGGCCTGGGCTGTGTTCAACATGGTGCAATTTCATGGTGCACATACATCCCTGCCAAAGAGTTAAATAAGGAAGGAATAGACCTTGGGAATGGCATTGCAGTTGTACAGGAGGGTTTAGCAGAGATGAAGCCCCCAAATCTTTCCTTTTTATGTTTAGAAAAATGCCTTTGTTTTTGTATAAACATCTGGCTGTTTTGTGTTGGCTGGTGCAGCCTCATAGATACGGCGTCTGCTGCTTTTATTTCAATTTCCCCTGAAGCTGCAAATTAAAATGAAAACCCCACAAGCTTCCAGCCGTTCCTGCTGCATGTTGCTGTGGAATTCTGCTCTTGACAAGCTCGCTTTTAGGCTTTGGTGGGTTCTTTTCCTGCGGGGACAAAAGAACACACAAGTCTGAATTGCATGACAGGAAGTTGGAGCGACTGCAGGAACAGACCTGTGGGACTGAGAGTGTTCCATAGCAAACAATTCCATAGTGGGAAGGAACTTATTCCACTTAGGGACAAACTGGAAGGACTCAAAGGAGAGTTTAGGGGACCCTAATGCAAGCACATCTTTGAGGGACATGTTTAGCTGAGTTTAGAGAGGAGATTTGCTCCTAGGAAAAGCAAGCCTGGCCTTGGAAAGAGCTGGAAATATGTGACCTGCAGCAATGTCTTTCTAGCTGACACTGGATTAACTTGTCAACAGCAGCATTACAAAGCCACTTTACCAAATTCTCAAGCGTCAAGGATATCTATTTCCTAGGTGTGGAAGATTAGTGCTGTTTCTGTTGGTGATGCCCATCTTTGCAGATGGCTTGTTTAAGAGCACTTGTTGGATTGATTTTAATTTTTGTTAAAATTGGTTAAATAATAGCTTCAGCTTTTTCAGTGAGACTCTTTTAAAGGCAAACTGGCATCCTGGGAAAACGAGCAGCTTGCAGTAGCCTTCAGTTTGCACCCAGGAGTTGAGAAATCACTTTCATTTGAGTGTGTCGTGGTGTTGTTAATCCACATCTGGCAGTTCCCTTCTGTATACAGTTAAAATCCCATCACTGTTCTGTGGAGGATGGAAGCAAAGTATCCAAAACACCATTATTGAAACTCCTGCCATGGAAGGCTTGCTGCTGCTGTCTCCTGATGTTATGTTCTTTCATTTTTTGAAATCGCACAGCTTAACCCCATTTTTTAAAATACTATTTGAATTATATAAACCTGTTGAACTTGCTAGATATCATTATAAATGTAACTTTAAATGGGAAATACTCCGAGCTCTATCTTTTTTTCTTCAAGAATGTCTTCTTATTTCAGTTAATAACTGTTCTGTCTCTTTCCCAGTTTTTTTTTAATGACTGTTTTTAAATAAGAAACCAAACAAATCAAGTTGTTTGCTTTGGAATGAACCTGATGAAAGAGGGACAGATAAATCCACCAGATAAGGCAGGTGACGGGGCAAGTCTGATAGAGCAAACATGGACATTTTAGGTTGGTATCTGCAGGAAGGTGACTGGCAACAAGGAGTGCGAGTGCTGCCTCTTTGCAGCCTCTTCTCTTTCCGCTCACACCTCGGGGAAAGGAGATTGTTGGCCAGCATTGGAAAGGGAAGATTGATTATTTTAAAGTGCTTAATGCAGTGGCCTTTTGTAGCAGTAATTGGGATTTCTCTGAGTTTCCATCCAGTCTTACTGGCCCTGGAACATCCTGAGCAACTCAGCCAAGATGAGTAGGGGAGGGGAAAAATTGTTTCTGAGCTGAACTGGTTTTGTGTTTACCTTGATTTCATACACCAGACTTTGCCCTCAGCACCTTTGCTGTCCAAATCCATTCTCTTTCTCGTTGTGGAGCTGCAGTACTGCTCTGGACTGTGTCAGTTTTCATCTGGAGCACTCCAAGTTGGTTAGAACACGTGGTCTGGGGCTTTCTTCGAATTTTTACAAAATTCTGAGTAAGTCTGGTTTTGATTTTGGCTACTGCCTTCAGGTTGAGAGAGACAGGAATTCAGTCAAGTATTTAATTACTTTGTCCTGTTTTGACAGTGTCATGTCTCTCCTTGTTCTCTCAGTTTTCTTGTTCTCTCTCTTGCCTTTCTCAAAAGTAGGATTACTTTTGGGAGACCTGCCTGGCAAGAGATGATGAGAGCCACTGCCTGAAGAGAGTTGGGTTGGTCATCTGGAGTGTCTTGGGAAATGCCTATCTATAACCCCCATTCTCGTACGTTTTTCGGTTTATAAGCCTCCCAAAACCAATAAAACACCATCAATCTGGTGAAGGCTCAATGTGCAGAAATTGCAGGTGGCCCTGTGTCTGTGACAGGGAGTTGCTGTGTTTTTAAGCCTTGCAGCTGGGGTGAGGGAGGCAATTTCCAGGACCCTTTTCTTCCCAGAAGAGCCGTTTTGCAGGAATTCCTCACGCGGGCACAGCCCATTGTGTTACGTTGTTGTGTTGTACTTGTGGCTTGTGAAGTGCTCCGAGGAAGAGAGAAGAGCTTCCTGATGATTGCGGCACGGAGCCCCTGGAGGGCTCAGGTCGGACAAGAATTCCCTCTTTCCCATGGCTCCGTGTCCGTAGGAGGCCAGGCTGTTCTGTCCCGGAGCAGGCTGCACTGACACTGCAGCACACAGGATAACAGGACAGGGCTGCAGCAGGCACTGCCAGTGCTGCATCTCTGCAGGACTGTCATGGAGCAGCAACGCGACTGCCCTGACCTGAATCCTGTTGCAGACACAACAGTGGGAACCTGGTATTTTTCCCCACAAGAGAATTCCTAGGGTAGATTTCCTTTTCTTCCTTGCTGTTGCTAGAGCTGCATTTGTCACTCGCTTGGGACCTTTGGGGAAAACCCAGAGCTTTTCTCCTAATGTTGCTTCGAGACACGTTGAAACTGCTTTATATTGCTTAAAATGAGGAGCATAGCAAGTTTGCAGACTTGTGCTTTATTTTGGATATGCTCTCCTGATCCCAGTGGAGGATCCCAAACCTCTGAAGAGTTGGGTTTATTTCTCAAGGAATTTGCTCTCGGAATGTCAACTGCTGTTGTTCTGCTTTGTGCAGGTACAAAGAGAGGTGATGGTGGTGGACACCTGTGTTACAACTGCAGGGAGAAACTCCCCCCAGCCCTGCACTTCCTGTGGGAAAGGGATGCTGTGAGGAACTGCAGGCAGGGCAGAGTGTGTAGGAACAGGAGAGCACATCAGCCTTTCACAAGGATCTTCTGGAAATCACCTTCCAGACACAGCCATGGATGTGGGGCTGGGGCTGCTCCAGCTTGAGCAGGAGCTGGAGACTGGGGGATTGGATTTCCCTTAAAAGCTGCCAGGATTTTATGAAGTGGAGTTGTGGAGACTGAAAAGTTGAAGAGATTCATTTTTCTTGCATTTTGTTTCTTTTCCTACTCAAGTGTTTTTTTTTGGGCAACCTCCCCAAAGACTGTTAGTGTTAATAAAGTGGCCCTTGCTGTTTATCCCAGTTTGGAGAATTTCACTGTTTTTGCTCTTAATGTTCTGTAAGAGAAACTCCCTGTCTGTGCTCAGTCAGGGGATACATGTTACCACCTTCCCTGCCTGCCATTATGAAATCATTATATGTTCATATTTTATAGGTGACTGGCCAAAAAGGAATCCTAGATTTCTCTGTGCTAGGCAGTTATAATAGTATGGAATCATCTCAGCTTAATTGAACTAGAAACATTTTTTCTTATTCTGATATAGAGCTTCTGAAGCTTTACCTCTCTTCTCCTGCATTATTTATTGTTCATAATCTCTCGTAACCTTATGAACAGTAAGGTTTTTGGTAAGAGAATGGATTTGCTCCCATCTGATTTTCAAGGAGCTGCCTACACACACAGGTTGTACTATAACAATGTACAGTAAAACAATTCAGTACGAGTGTGAACTCATGCATGTGCTTTACGTGGGGTTATCCTAAAGCTTCATTCAAGTGTCTTTTATTATGGGTACTTCTTGTGCTGATAACTTCTGTGGTTTTTAATGTACTCACAGCATTGCAAGCTGACCTGTAGCTGTCTAGTGAGCTAAACTACATATTTTCTAACAGTGTTTTCAAAAACCTAATTTTTATTATTTTTTGGTAAATAATGTGTGTGTGTGTCATTTGTTTTATCATCTTCCTGGACTACAGCTTCAGTTATTACGCCTTTCTTCTTCCAGTTGTAATGAATGAGTCACTTCTGTTTATAAGGATTTGGTTGTTTACTCTGACAAACCCTTGATAGGAGACACTCGACAAGATCTCAGTAAATCAATTTGTTCAGGATCTATAAGCATCTCATTAGCATTTATTTGCAATGTTCATTGTAAGCTCAGCTGCAGCTGTTGAACACCCTGAATCTCCCAAAGATTTCCAGGACTGTAAGCATATGTTTTGGGATTGTGCTTTAAGTGGAGGAATTTTGTGAGCTTTTTTCCCTCTTTTCATTGCTGCTGCTAACAAAGATCTTTTTGAATGGAACTGTGGGCTCTGTGTCTATAATCTTTCCCATTTCTGACTGCTGAAAGCTTCGTTGGAAAAAACATTATTGCTGGAGTGGCATGTCTGAGAGGCCATTCTTCTGCCCGTCTTGCTTTTCATTTCCCCATTGGCGGCAGGACAAGGCTGACATTTTCGCTGTAGTTTCTGCAATAATGGTTAAAAGGACCGGCAAGGCTTTCCCCTTGCCCCAATGCCGTGTGGAGCCGAGTGATGTCAGTGTTTGGGCCGTGCAGCCGGGATTGCGGGGCAGCGCCGCCCGGCCCCGCTTTCCTTCAGCTGTGCCCGTGTGCTGCCAACACAAAAGGAGGCCAGGGCTACCTGCAGCTCCTCGCCATTGATTTCCTATACAAATCCCCTAATGGGCTCTTCTAAAGGAGTGCCGCAGAAAACCAGGCAGATGCCAGCGGCTCAAAGGCAGCTAACAGCCCGAGTTATCTCTTGCAAGATTTTTACAAGGGGAGGTTATTCTCGGTTTTGTTTTCATTTTGCAAACGAAGCTGAATGAGAATATCACGTGAAAAAACAGCTTTTTGAGAGAGTGAGTGGGTAATTGAAGTAGTGCCCAGCCCAGCTTGGAGCCAGTGCTGTGTCCAGGCCACTTAGAGATCACACTGGTCTGTTAAAGCTTCCCTGTAACTTCTGGCAGTGCCAGTCCTGGGAAGGAATGTGTGTGCAAAATGGTTCTTTTTTCCTCTTTTGCCACAGCAAGTGGCAGTGCCTTACTGGCAAAGCAAACGCGGGGACTTCACACTTGCCCATAATATTTGAATCCCCCTGAATCCCTGCCATCCATACCTCCTCTTAACTGAGGTAACCCGAGTTTACTTTCATTTGCAGGCTGGGGAACTGGGGCAGGCTGCCTGCTGTTCAGGGAGCAGGCTTCAAAAATCACCTTTGTTTCTGCAAGTGGGGATCACATTCTTTCACTGTAATCAGTACCCAATCTGCTGACATTCTCCTGTGAGTAGCCTGCACTCCAGCAAGCCATTTAAATATTATTTTCTAAGTTCCTTTCCTTGTATGGCATCGGAAATACCATGGCTCATTCCAGCTGCCTGCTTGTAGATTCCTAGTGCTCCATGTATCCTGCTAGGCTTGACCTCACGTGATCAATAGTTCAGTGAAAATTGATAGTGTGTTTTCAGCTTGGCTCAATAATAGATCGATGATTTGGGGAGACTCAAAATACCACCTGTACTAAATACTTCTCATGGAAAAAATAGTATTTATGGCTGTACCATTTATGCTGAAAAAATGATCTAGTAAGAGGCTTGAGGCAGAATTGCAGGGCAGGATGCTGAATGCTGAATCTGAGTGTACGGCTTTGGAGTGAAGGAAAACATTCATGACTTGTATTGTGTCAGTATTCCTTCTCCTGCAGTGTGACACCAAAGAGAGCAGAGTTTGGAATGGGCACAGAACTCCAAGGTTGTACTTCAGAAGATCGACCCAAGGTAGCTGTGAAGACAGGGCAGGTGTCCGTTTCTTGAACTAATGAAGTCCAAAAGGCCTGACCTGAACCTCCAGGGGTGGCCAGTGGGAGCCATTCCTGTCCCAGAGCAGTGCTCCCATTCACCTGAAGCACCAGAGGAGTTTTCCAAAGCCTGTCCCAAACGCAGAGTGCTGTTCCCTGTTGCTCTTGTTCTCTGGCCTCAGTCCTTTCCCTTTGGGTCTCTCAGGAGGCAGTGGCCACATCCCCCTGCCAGCAGGGAGCCTGCCTGGGTTCCTGCCTGACCTCTCACATCCCCAGGCAGTCCTGCTTGGCTGCCTGGCATTAACCAGGGGCTTTTTCCATCCTGGAGGTTGCACTCATGACCTAACATTATCTTCCAGGCTTGGGGAGTAGTAGCACACCTTCCTTGCAGCGGTTAACCCTATTGCCTCTTCTGCTTTGCTGTTTTATTCCAGAAGTGTCTTTGTGTATTCAGTTACCAGTTTTTGAAGTCTCATTGTTAATTGTGAAATGGCAGAGAGTAGATTTGTCCCACCACCACCCACAAGTAAAAGAAGGGTGGCCAAATCCAGCCATGGCACTCTGTGGTGGAGGTAAACCCAGGAATTGTTCTGTCCTGATGCTGGGTTCACAAAAAGGTAACAACAAGTATGTGACTAAAAATGCAGCTTGAATTTCGTTTAAATTTAAGCTTCAAAATAGTGTAGGCTGGTAGGATACTGTAATTGTAGCTTGAAATAATCTCCTTTTTAAGCCCCTTTGTCTTTCTTTAGTAGCTCCACCTGTCCTCTTTTCAAGGTTACTGTTGTAAGCTGGGAGGAGGAGCCAGCTAATAGGGGAAATTTGGACTGAATGAAATGGAGGGGTTTTTGTGTGGTGACTGAAAGTGAGGGTCTGAGGCAGTTCTTAACAGTCCTTGGTGAGCTGCAGTTTTAACCTTGAATTCTATAGTGGGGGAAGAGCTCCCATTTCCCATCTGATCACTTAATGAAGACTCAATTAGATTTTTGGCATAGCATTTAGAGAATGATCTATGAGTTGCATGCAAAATTAATGACATTTAATTTAATCGATGAGATATCAAAGACACCTTAGTCTAATAGTGAGTTTTGACCATGATTTTTTTCCCTATGAACTAAAAGCAAGTTCTGCAAAGTTAATGAGCCGCTCTTGCAATGTTCTCAACTTGCTGCTTGGGTGTGAGTGTGACATCTGCTGGGCTTTGGTTTGGTGGGGTGGTTTGCAGTCACCAGCCCTTCAGACAGTTGGGTTTGGTGTAGAAAGAACTTGGGACAGCTCGTTTTGCCTTGTGATTGTGGGATCTTGCTTTTCTCGCTCACGTGTTCCAGACAATGCCCTCATTACAGTGTCCTTCTGTATTCTGTGTTTTTTCTGTTCTGTGGTCCTGCAGCGTAGCCCCAGATTTTCAGTACCTCTAGATAATTATTGTTCTCAGATCTCTGATTAAATATCCTCTGGTAAAAATAGCTCACCTACATTACCAGTTTGAAGAGGTGGTGCTGGTATCCAGAGTTAGCGTTGTATCTGTGAACAGTTAAGTGGAGATGAACCCCAGGGACTGCAAACATGCCAGAAGTGAGGCAAAGCTGAGAGGCCCCTGGCCAGCTCAGCTCCCACCTCCCTGCACAGGCTCATGAGGAGCACTCGGACTGCTGGAGCAGCAAAATTAATTTGGATGCTGAGGTGGATCTAATGCCATTATTGGTTGAGTCTCAAATGATCTTGTCTGTGCTGTATCAAAGCCCATGGGTTTATCAGCTGCCCTGTTGATAGTCTAGCTTAATTTTTGTTTTAGAAATCAGCAGGTACATCCATTTGCACAGCTGTGCTGATGTGCCTGCTTTTATATGTAAGTATATAGAAATAAGTGAGTGTATAACTCAGTGTAAGATTTTTAAATGCTTGGGTTTGGGCTGTCTGCATTGTGTGCAGGTGGGGAGATGCAGGTGACCCAGCTCTGGGTGCCAGATTTGATATTGTTATATAATCTCTCATTTCATAAGATTCCTGACACACTTCAGCCCATGCCTCGCTGAGCTCTGGCCCATCTGCCTGCCCTGGTTGTGATTCCTTCATTTTTGTTGTTGGCACAGACTCCTGTGACAAATATTTAACAGTCCCCTCATCCTCAGCCAAAGCAGGGATGAAGCCCTGTGTGCATTGCTGTGGCTGGGGAGGAGGTGCTGCTAGAACTGAAACTGCTAAGCAGAAAAGTGGAGTAATTTTCCCCTCCCTCTCTTACTTTGTGTTTACAAAGATAAAAACAGCTTCTATATATGCAAGTCATGTATTTGAAAACTTTGGGAGACAAAGTAATTACACTTTAATATTGGCTGTAAGAAATCTGTGCTGCAGAGAAACCTTAATCAAATAAAGGCAAAGCATCTTACTTTGCTTAATATTCTGTGATTTATATTCTCTCTGATGTGCAAGCAAGGTAATAGTGCAGCAAGGCAAGGAGGACCTCAGTAGTGCCTGGTATCAAGACAAAGCCAGAAAATCCAAGAAAAACAATGTTTTAATTGGTTTTGGATTTAACGAGTTTTGAATTTTAAAAAAGTGAACATGATGAGGTTTTCTTTGTATTTGCAGAATGTGCTGCTCAAGTACATCACCTCACAGATGCTGCTGCTTGTGGCCAGTTCCTGACCTCTGTTTTCCCCCTCCTCTCATAATCCCATCTGTAGCATGGATGTTCCTGTTATGGTACCAATACAATGATTTTACATTCTCTTGTCTGGGACTTTTTCATGGTTGATAGTGACACGAGTGCTTGGTTCTCCTGCAAAGCTGCATTTAACCCTTCTTATAGCTGAAAGGAGCTGCTTCAATAGCTCTGTTTTCTGCTTGTAGTTCCTAAAGCAAACAAAAAACCCACTAAAAAAAATGAGACGTAAAAACCCCACCACATATTATATGACAATTTTTCTCTTGGAATTTTTTGTTTAGAAAGTGCAAATTACTCTGCTAGAAAATAGAGCTTCCCTTTGTGATAGTCATCATGTGCTGTGAATTACGTGAAATAAAGCTTCTTTATCCCCTTAAACGTAGCTTGGAAGTGCTAATAGCAGACTTAAAGGGACCACAATCTAATTATCTGATTATGCTGTGATTTAGGTAGATTTAGGTTGTGAGAGTTTCTCAGGAGAAGGCTGTGCAGGCTATTTACATAAACCCTCGGAACGGACAGGGAAAACGAGACCAAAGGAATTTTTAGCTGCTGGTGGTCAGTGGTGGCTCTCTGGAGGCTCTGCCCTGCGGCTCCCAGCGTTTGTGGCTTTCTCTGGAAGGTGCTGCTTGGGGACTGGGACACATTACAGCAGGAGTTCTGACAGAACCTGGGAAAAGCTGTGCTGTTACATCTTCTGGAACTGTGTAAATGCTTCGTGTTTTAATGCAGTCTTATCGATGCAGGATTTAAAACAGAAAGCTTGTTGTGGCAGGCGCTGACCTTGATGCAAATGGGAAGGATGAGCCAAAAACATTACATTGAGGCTGCCAGGGAGCTCCAGTGGAGGAAAAAGGCTGCCCTGGCGGTATGAGGAAGGTGAGATTTAAAGGGAATGAACCAAAGACAGCAGTGTAAGGCTGTTGAGGTCCTTGTTCTGTGGTGATGACTGTGCTGACCTGAGACGGAGCAGTCACATCAGAAGTTATAGCAACTCTCTCCAGATGTGCAGCTGAGGAGTGGGATCAGTGGTTTGGATCTGGGCCAGAGTCAGGAGCTGGAGTGAAGAGATGACTGGGGACACTGAGGGATGTTTGGGGACGCTCAGGGACGCTACAGCAGTGAACAGTTCAAGTCAAGCTTCAGCCATGGCTCCATGTGTCTCTTGATCACTGGAGTCGTGTGCTGGGCTCTGGGAGCCAGAACAGCCCAGGTTACGTGGTTGGTGGTGCAAACAAACCCATCACTGCAGTGCCAGCCAGCTCCACGCCACTTCGTGTAGCTTTTACTGCTCAGTTCCTCAAAACTCATGTTTCCTAATGTTGCCATTGTTGTGGCTTTGGGACTTTAAATTTGTAGATGTTGAACAGAAGTTCACAGTTACGATATGCCAGGAAGGAAATAATGAAAAGCCAGTTTGGGGGTGTATCTCTCACCATGCTTTGCTGCTTTGGATGCTCACACACTTCTTACTTGCTCTCTTCCATTGTTGGGAAATTGTTCCTTGGGGAAGTTTGAAGCTTGGCTGGCCAGATCCCTGAGCAACCTGATCTCTGAGACCTACTTGGGGCAGCTGGCTGGACTAATGAGCTCCAGAAGACTCTTCCATGCAAAGAATTACAATCAAGTGATGTTTTATGAAGTGTTATCATCCAAAATTTTTGGTTTGGGCAGTGAGTTGCCAGTTACTTTGCGTCTGCTGTCCAAGCAGGTTGAAGAGCTTTTTTATTGCACTAAAGGTAAATGTTTCACTGGTGAAAACACTTGGATTTGATTGCAGTCTATGAATTGTCAGAACTGTTGAGCGGTAGATGCTTTGTGTGCTGTCTTTCCCTAAAAGCCCCCGTTCAGTAGGTCACAGTCAGCTCTGCCTACCCAGGTGAACCTTTGGGAGAGGCCTTTGGGGGAGCCTTTCCAAGCAGGGAGAGCCGAGCCAAGGCTGGCACCAGCACGGTGTGCCCAGGCCTCGGGAGCCATCTGCCACTTGTCTGGGGCTCGGGCTGTTGGCACTGCTGCCAACAGGTACTGCTCTGTTTCTGTGGAGTTGTCACTTCCTTCTGGAGTTCTGTTGCCATAATTAGCCAAATTAATATTTCATCAGGTCTGTCTGTTTGTTTAACACCTTCGGAATGAAGTGGTGTGAATGGAGTGCTGTTCTCCGACACGATGCGCAGAGTGCAGATCTGGGGCCTGTTTTGATGGTATTATTTCAGCTGAAAAATTCTGCATTGTGTTAAGCAGAGCAAAACCTTGCAGAGGAACCTTTCAAATACCCACCCAGGTAGCTGTCAGTGCATGCCAATCCATAGCACAGCCAGGATTAGCTGGAGCAGAGGCTGAGGGAAGCAGCATATCCAGAACTGTGCATCCAGTAATACCCATGTCTATATGATAATTCAGTTAATGCATGCAGTAATTGTATTTCCACTCTTACGTAAGTTCTTTTGAAATGTACTTTCCCACTTTGAAATAATCTGTATTATATAAATGAACAGATAAATCTGTTTTTTCCCTCACATGTATAAAACATTTGCCAAGCTAATACTTGCAAATGTTTTTGCTAATATATTTGCAAAGCTACAGTTGAGCTTTTTCTTTCATTCTGACAAAAGCTGTGCCAGTCAAAGCTCCAGTGGTGCCTGGGAATCGGGGAGGTGAAGGCAGTAAACAGGGGAGATGAAAGGTGCTGCTTGTCTTCACACACTGCCACAGGAAGTGTTTTCATTAATGCGCTTTGAGGAGAGACAAGAATCTGTGTAAAGCTTTTAAAACTGCTCTTTACTTCATTTTCCTGTACTTTCAACTGAGATCAAATGGGGCAGGGATGGCGGTTCCACACGCTCCAGTTAGAGCCCAGGCTTGTGTTACCCGTCCAAGTCAGGCGGACAGCTCCATGCTTTGGGATGGTGTGGGAATGGCAGTGGTACCCTGGGGCTCCCCTCGCCCCTCTCCCTGCCAGAGAGGGGGAGAGAACTGCACCACCCGCTCCCCTTGGGGAAAAGGAGACACTGAGGATCGGGGCTTCAATGGAGGCATTGGGCTCTTCTTCTTGTAGTTTTTCTTGGCTTGTGAGCACTCCCAGCTTAGTAGGAATCTGTTACAGAAAAATGTCAGCTGGGTAAAATAACACGGCTGCAAAGTTACAGTAAAGGATTAGTGCAATTAGATTTTTTAATAGATCTGTTTAGAATACAAATACTCTGTTAATAGGCTGCAGTTGCCTTCCTGAAGTGCAGCCGCTTGATTTCTTATATAGCAAATAATAAACAAAAATCCAATAATTTGCTCTGCTCCATGTACATTCACTGTACTTGAAATAATTAGGTTGCGGTAAATAAGACGTGGGGATATTTGGGGTTTTATTCCAGATCATTTTTGTGCATTTAATGATGAAGGGTCAGAAAGATTTGCAGATACTTCTGGGCCAGGCAGAGCCTGTGGCATTGGTGAATGGGAGCAGCCAAAGCGTGTAAAAGGCATTAAACGTTCCAGAATCAATATGCAGAGTTCACAGCTGAAAGCATGACAAAAAGCCAAACAAACCACGATTTGTTGTGGAGGTGGCACAAATGGAGAGCTTTATCCACTGCTCAGAGGAAAGAAGGAGTAATTGAAGGAGCTGTTGACTCCACAAGGTGTGTTCGAGTTTCTGCTTAAACTGCTTTTCTGGTGGGCACAGGCCTGGGCTGTAATTTCTTTGCTTCTTTTTCTAACTTGCACAGTTGAAATGGTGCTCATTTGAATATTGGAACTGATCTGGATATGAAATTTAAATATTGTATACATTTTTACCAGTTCTGGATTTGTCAAGTTTTCCTGAAATCTAGTGCAGTAACATACTGGTTTTGTTAAGCCTTGTTATATATAATTTCTTTTATATGGCTTATTCATTGATGATACTGAGAAGATGCTTGGTTGGTGTTTTTGATGGGTGTTATAACTTTTAAAGGATCCTGATGCTGTGCTGTGGTCACTGACCAGAGTTGGCATCTCTGAGGGCTTTAGCTTTGCACTGTGCAGCTTTTAGTTTGGGATTTGCAAACACGGACACAAACCCTTATGCTCAGTGGAACTCCAGGAAAACTGGGGATCCTGCTGGTTCTCTCTTATTTCCACAGCTTCCTCAGGTATTACCTTAAAAAAAAGCACCACCTTTTAGTGCTGGTGTGACTAAAATCTGCCTCAGTTTTCCATGTCCTTGAGGGCACCTGCTGCATCCCTCTTTTGCTGCGACTGGTGATGCTCCTGTCATCCCACTCTAACCCTTTCTGCTAAAAAAAGCCTCGATTTGGGGCTCTCTAGTTGGCCAGCTTGCTTTTACAGGGGTGTTACGGGTTAAATTCTTGAAGGGCAGGTTTTATTGCACCTGATTTATCCCTGGGTTAAACCACAACAGCACCTAATGAACTCTGCAAATAACGTCGAATTTTATGGGATAGAAAACTGGTTTAAATATGTTCCTAAAATAAGATTCTTGGTAACATTGTAGCACATTTGTAGTAGTGCCTATGTGCATCCTTTCCACCTTTCTACTGTTCCTGTTGTTTCACTACTGCCCTGAAAGATCAATAAAACCCTCATTAACACATTGCTAAAGTTGTGATATTTTAATATAGATTTTTATCTCAGTGGTGTGATTGGGCAGTGCTTCGTACAAAACCAGAGAAGGGAAGGGCTGTAGAATTAGTTGTGCTGAGTGTACAGAATTTACTGATTATCCTGATCTTTCTGCACCAGTCCACTAAGTTAGGGACCCCCAAATCAAATGCTGAACTCGTATTTGATTTCTCTCCCCTTCTTCCTTCCTTCTCTCCCTGAAGGCAGCTCTGAGGTGCTGGCAGAGGTTGTGCTTTCCCTCCAGGAGCTGTTGAGCTGAGGAACAAACCCTGGTGTCCCTGGGCAATGAGAGGGAGGTGCTGGGGCTGACTCTGGGGAGCTTTGCTGCTGTTGGTTCTGCCCTTGGGTGCTCCCCAGCATCTGCTCTCGGCTGCTGTCACAGGATGCTGAGTTAAAGGCATTCCTTTTGCTCTGATGCAATGCTGCTGTTCTGTTTCCAGGTCCTCTCAGATATTCCTTGCTTGATCTGACATTAAAGGTATTTGTTAAGAATTTTTTCCGCTTTCATGAAGTGTGACAAAGGTGTGTCCTTAGAAAGACACTGGAAATGATGTTCAGCAGCTTTCCATTTGATTCTTCCTTGCATCTTCTTTTTCATGTTCATCCTTTTTTCATTTTATGCTTCCTATAGAAACCAATTTTTTTTTCTTTTCCTCCTAATATTTCTTCCTGTGTGGCTTTTCTGGCCGTTGCTGTGTTTGGAGCCCCCCCAGCTTGGTAACAGCACTCCCCTTGCCCTTCACACTTGTGAGCATCCCTTGGCATCTCCATGGTCTGCCTGGAGCCCTGGATTGAAGCAGTGGCCTGGGGGAGGGAGATCATTCACTGACTGCAAAGTTCGCCTCACTTAAAGAGCATCTTAAACTCAATTAGTTCTGTTGGGTGCCCCATAACCTCGTTGGCATCTGAGAAGTGGTAGAACTGCTTTCCCCTTGATGCTGCAGCGTGTTTACACTTGGGAAATATTTAAGTAATTGGTTTCAGCAAATAATTCTCTTGTGATGTGTGGGGATTTTTTTTCTGTATTTATATTGTAAACCATTTTTGAAATACCATTCTGGCAAAAAAACCCACCCTGTCTGAAGCAAGGAATCTGCTCCCTGGTTAGCTGGGCTTGGTTTGCAAAACAACAGGGCATCTCCATAGGGAGCTCAGCGTCTTGTCTGGCCTTGGGAGGGTTTGGGGAAGCAGTTCCGTGGGTCTGAGCAGGCTGGTTTGAGTGGAGCCCAGACAGGGGGAGAAGGGCAGGATGAGGAGCCTCCTTGCACTGTGTGCAGTGTGTGTTTTGAGTCTTACAAGTGGGTTTTCTGTTTGTCCTTAACCCTCGGAAAGCCACTGTCTTCACATCTCTCTCTGAAGAGGTAAATTAGGTGCCTGAGTGTTCAGAGGACTGGAACTCTGGGAGAGGAAATCCATTACTCCAGGAAAAAATGGAAATTCCTCTTCACCTGCTGTAACAACTGTAGCATTGTCAGCAGCCAACATCTGGGAGCTATTTCTGGGGAAAAGTCAGAGTACTATTGTTCACTGGGAGGAACGGAAATTCATTTTCTTCCTTTTGTAGGTGTCTTTACAGTGCCCTCTAGTAAACTTGTGGAGAAATGCTGGAGGCATGCTTCTCAGCCCAGGTGGAGAAAATAATGAAAACAGTCCCTGGAAGAATTGAAAATTAAATAAATAACGGAGCTCTGGTCCCCTGAGACTTGAGGTGCTTTTTGAAGGAAGCACTGCTGATATTAAAAACTGATAGTTGCTTGAAATGGGTCCAATGGCATTAGTATTCCACAAAAAAGGGAAAAGGTGGATAAAATCCTTTAAGCTCACCTTCTGAAATGGTTGCGAGAAGGAATTTTGCAGTTAGGATCTTCAGAGAGGTTCCCTCATTGACTTAATTCAAAAATATGTTAGATGGTCTGACTTGTTTCCTTTGATTTATAAAAGCAAAATGGCCTTGAAAGGATGTTCCTTGCACAAGGTGAGAGGTTTGTGGGGCTCAGCTGCTGCATGCGAATTCTGTAAAACCCAGGAATATTTTTAAACAACCTAAAAGAAATCCACAGTTTTGGGCTTAGTGCTTATAAAGGACTCTTTCTTTTCCTGGCACACCAGGAGGAACAAGGGGTGCACCAGAAGTTGTTTTTGAAGCATGGCTGGTAGGCAGTTTTTTATTTTTCTTTTTTTGGGTGTGGATTTAAGGCAAATGACTAAATCCTTGTAAGTAGGAAACAGTTTAAGAGTGGGAATATGGGCTGGACATGAGGAGCACCTTCTTGGTGGGGATTTTTTTGGGACAAGTTGCACAAGAGTACCACGAGAGGTGGTTCTAGTGAGTCCTGCTTTAGAGGAAGAGGAGTTGGTGCCGTCTTTTCTCCTGTGGTTTTCCAAGCTGAACAGAACTGCAGCCCCACAGTAAGGGGACAGAGAGGTTGTGACCTGGTGTGACAATGCTTGGGAGCAGCTGCTGAAGGGAGCCATAGCACAGCACCTGGAACAATTAACTGTAAATAATAAAATCACTTCCACGTGTTCCCAAACCAGGTAAAAACGTCAGACTCTCTTGAGGGGTTTGAAAGGCTGTGGAACTGAACACCAGATAAATGCATCTCCATAGACATCTGATCTTGGAGATTACAATCTATGTTTGGATTTGGCTGCTGATCGTTATCGTGTTTTTCTTGCCATTATTTAATAATATATGAGGCGATGGTATCGCTTACAGAGGGAGTGGTTGGAGTAGATGCAGGGATGCTTCCTTGCAGTGATTTACTGCAGACACACCACACTGTTTAGAGACTTAATTCTATTCCTGCACACTTTTTTAATGGGCTAATTTTTTAAAATATAATTTTGTGCTTGAAGTCCATCAAGAAGGTCAGTTAAGATTAAGCCAACAATAATTTGTTATTTAACAAACAAAAAGTAACTGGAAATATAAACAAAGCTGTAAAGGCATTGTTGCAAAATATGGCTTACTTTGCTTGACTGGTTCTTTGTTTATTGGCTGTGCTGTCTGGATAGTCCCAAGTTACTAAGGCCAAGTCCTGAACCATATTGCCTCTTTCTCTGTTACAGTAATGCCATCATTATGGTGACTGTCTTGATTTTTGTGTTCTTGTTGGAACATGATGTCAAAAACCTTCTTGGCTCAGTAACATCATGGAATCTGGGAATGGTTTGGGTTGGAGAGGACCTGAAGGATTATCCATTTCCACCCCCAGCCATGGGCAGCAACACCTTCCGCTGTCCCAGGTTGCTCCAAGCCCTGTCCAAGCTGGCCTTGGACACAGCTTCTCTGGGTACCGTGTGCCAGGGCCTCCCCACCCTCACAGGGCAGGTTTTCTTCCACATGTCCTCCTCCATCCTGAAAGGCTCTCTCTCCCTTGGGGATTTCAGAACAGCCCCTTCCCTTGTGGGCAGGGGGAATTTGAGGCACCACAGCATTCCTCAAGCACTGCTCCTGGCGCACAATTACCAAGCATGCTGGGGCGAAGAGGAGTTACTCTTTGTGATGGATATCTTTGTTCCAGTGTATTCAATCAGCAGAGGAGGAAATCTGCTTGAGCTGAAGTAGAAAGGAATCTCCTAAGTCTGGAAAAGTCTGGATTTATACAAGGCATTACTTACCTTATAATGTTCCATCACTTGCTCTGCCAGGTTGTGCTGTCAGCCCACTGCTGGAGTTATGGAAGTACCAGCAGGATTTGCACTGTACTCTGCAGTCAGGGGTGGCTCTTACACTCCCACCTTTCCTTCTTGATGCTTAAGTGCAATTTAATTTTTGTCTGGTATAATTTGTGGATTGCAGAGTCTTTGTGAAGCAGGAACTGATGTGGCGTTGGGAGAACACAGTTTGGAAATGTGACCTTGATTTTTGAGTGTGATGAACTTGCCAAGCACTGTGTGTTTGGTTGGGCTTTGGAAGTGCTTTATGAAAGTAAAATCAAGAGATGTTTGGCTGGTGTATATTGCTGTCACAGTTTAATTTGATCAGGTGGTCTATAATCTCTATTGCCTATGAAGAGAAAAATGTAATATTAAGCAGGAAATACATCTTTGTCTAAACATTGGTACATTGTAATATCATAGATAAATTTTGCTTATTGGGGAATGCAGAATGCTTCTGATATTGTCAAGGAAAATAAATTACCAAGATGGTAATGTATACATTTATTTAGAGATTACCACATGCAGCAAGTTGCCCACATAGATAACATGCTCCTTAGCCATGAATATGTGAACAAAACCACAGAACAAGTTCCCTGTGAGCTCCTGCTGGCAGCCTGCAGCGAATGGCGTGGGGAACATCTTCACTTAACTACATCTGGCTGATTCTGGAGGCAGCTTTTTGTAATGATGAGGGTTAGGAAGGGCATAACACTGTCTTTAGGATTATAGAGGCCATTGGGAACGTTAATTAATTTCTGAGGAAAAGCCTTTTAAAAGTGCAATCCTGCAGCCAGAGAGCTTGGAGCTTTTATCATTGACTCGCAGTACATGAGAAGAGGCTGTCTAACAGTTCCTGCCAGTCTGATCAGGATTTGTCAGATGCTTCTGTTTTACATGTCAAGCTTGAAGGGTGTCATATCCATATTTCTAAATTGCCTTGGAGTCAGAAGGACAGGTATCACCCCCTGGTCGATATGGACAGGTGCCACATCATTCCTCAGCTCCAAACAGAGAGTGATCTTTATTTATCAAAGCTCGGTTTGACTCCTTCCAAACCAAAGCCTCACATCGGCTAATTGTGATGGAAGATGCGTTTGGCCGCCTTAATTTATCATCCTGTTTGGGAAAAGGAGTTCTGAAATGATACCTGTGCTTCACATTTTCTTTCTGGATGGTTGTTGCATTTGGTCCTTGTAAAATGTGATGTGGTTTCTTTCCAAAGTGAAGTGAAACGTGGTGTTGGAGCCTTGAGCTCGTCCTCAGGAGAACATAATGACTGAACAGTTCTGGTGGCAGCACTGAATGCAGGTCAGATCTGTGGCACTGCTGGTAAAATCCAGTTTGAGGTGATTTATGTGGAGTCAGTAGGACTGAGATCAGAGTGGTTTTGTCTGGAGTTATTTTCCTAAGTGCTGTAATTTCTGATGAGCTCGTGGCAGGCGGTTGTTAAAGGACGCATTTCAGTGATTTAAGGTGGATATTGGAGTGCTTGCATCTTCCAGAAATTAACTGGATAATGAAGGGAAGCCTCTTCCCACTTGAGCAGCTGCTTGGCATTTACTGTTCTACACATTGCTCACATGAGGCATTATAAAGATGCACCTCTGCACAGAAGATGGTGCAGGACAGGCTGGAAGCACTTCATGGTTATATACTCTCAGATCACTTTGGAGTGATGGGTTTTGTCTTGGCTGAAACAGTGTCAGAACTGATGGTGAATTGTGAGAATTTGAGGAGAGAGGAGCTACAAGGAGGACTAGAACACCCCAGAGTATTTTTAATAGTAGGAGGTAGGAATGTATGAAAGTAGTTAATTGGGCATTGATGCCTGGACAAAATTGGGTGAGGTGAACAAGCTTGGATTTCCCAAACTTAAAATCACAGAATCCTGGAATGGTGTGGGTTGTAAAGGACCTGAAAGCTCATCCAGTCCCACCTTCTGACATGGCAGGGGCACCTTCCACTGTCCCAGGCTGCTCCAAGCCCCAGTGTCCAACCTGGCCTTGGGCACTGCCAGGGATCCAGGGGCAGCCACAGCTGCTCTGGGCACCCCGTGCCAGGGCCTCACCACCCTCACAGGGAGGAATTCCTGCCCCATATTTAACCTAAACCTGTCCTTTCCCACTTTTTAGCCATTCCCTGTGTCCTGTCCCTCCATCCCTTGCCCCCAGTCCCTCTCCAGCTCTCCTGAAGCCCCTTCAGGCACTGGCAGGGGCTCTGAGCTCTCCCTGGAGCCTTCTCCTCTCCAGGTGAGCACCCCCAGCTCTCCCAGCCTGGCTCTTCCGTAGCCTCCTCTGGACTGGCTCCAGAAGCTCCACATCCTGATGTTGGTGTTGAAGGCTGTTTTGTGGGGATTTTGCACTTGTGTGTTCTAGGTAAATTTGTATTTGCTGTCTTTCACGCCCAGAGTGATTGATGGTGTAAACTGTACTTGTTACATTTTCACACCACTTACAGAAGAGCGAGGACAAGGTTAGAGTTCAAAATTGGCAAACTGTTCCTTGGAAGGTGGGAAAATTTGGAGGACCCAAGTATAAGTTAATACAGTTAGGGAGGAATAATCAGCTAGTCTAACATTAAATTGAAAGTAGCAAGCCTTACAGCAGCTTCCAAGAGCAA
The DNA here is from genome assembly GCA_013400495.1 of Nicator chloris. NCBI lineage: Eukaryota > Metazoa > Chordata > Aves > Passeriformes > Pycnonotidae > Nicator > Nicator chloris. Next base: position 49,351 of record WAAE01019070.1, read on the forward strand.
GATCTGGGGATTATGGTAGTGATGTAGGCAGCAGTGCCACACTGCTGAGCTAAACCCTACTGCCTGTGTGCTGGGATGGGCACAGGAGTGCTCAACCTGACTGCCTGTGTGCTGGGATGGGCACAGGAGTGCTCAACCTGACTGCCTGTGTGCTGGGATGGGCACAGGAGTGCTGAACCTGACTGCCTGTGTGCTGGGATGGGCACAGGAGTGCTAAACCCTGCTGCCTGTGTGCTGGGATGGGCACAGGAGTGCTAAACCTGACTGCCTGTGTGCTGGGATGGGCACAGGAGTGCTAAACCTGACTGCCTGTGTGCTGGGATGGGCACAGGAGTGCTAAACCCTACTGCCTGTGTGCTGGGATGGGCACAGGAGTGCTAAACCTGACTGCCTGTGTGCTGGGATGGGCACAGGAGTGCTAAACCTGACTGCCTGTGTGCTGGGATGGGCACAGGAGTGCTAAACCTGACTGCCTGTGTGCTGGGATGGGCACAGGAGTGCTAAACCTGACTGCCTGTGTGCTGGGATGGGCACAGGAGTGCTAAACCTGACTGCCTGTGTGCTGGGATGGGCACAGGAGTGCTAAACCTGACTGCCTGTGTGCTGGGATGGGCACAGGAGTGCTAAACCTGACTGCCTGTGTGCTGGGATGGGCACAGGAGTGCTAAACCTGACTGCCTGTGTGCTGGGATGGGCACAGGAGTGCTAAACCTGACTGCCTGTGTGCTGGGATGGGCACAGGAGTGCTAAACCTGACTGCCTGTGTGCTGGGATGGGCACAGGAGTGCTAAACCTGACTGCCTGTGTGCTGGGATGGGCACAGGAGTGCTAAACCCTACTGCCTGTGTGCTGGGATGGGCACAGGAGTGCTAAACCTGACTGCCTGTGTGCTGGGATGGGCACAGGAGTGCTAAACCTGACTGCCTGTGTGCTGGGATGGGCACAGGAGTGCTAAACCCTACTGCCTGTGTGCTGGGATGGGCACAGGAGTGCTAAACCCTGCTGCCTGTGTGCTGGGATGGGCACAGGAGTGCTAAACCCTGCTGCCTGTGTGCTGGCAGGGCTGAGGAAGGGAGCTGTGGAGCTTCCAGGACATGAGAAATGACTTTGTGTCTGCGGCTCATTGAGATCTTGTCTGTGCCAGGGCATTCCGTTGTGTTTTGGGACATCTGACTCCCTGCCACTCATCTCCAGAGCAGATCTGGGGAGAAATAGACTTCAACCTGGTGGGAATGAGTGAGATTTATCTGTTCCTGTTTCTGAATGTGGGGTATTTCTGGGAGACAGACTTATGCTTTAGCAAAAGCTCCTTGGCCAGTCCTAGCACGAATGGAGGCAGTGGTGTGTACTCGCCTGTGTATGTGTGTGGAGAGGGGAAGGACTCCCTGCACCAAATATACACCCATTGTACCCAAAATAAGATGCTGTCATCGAGTTGAGTAATCAGTAGGTTGATGGAGTGGGAGAAATGGCTCATTGGTAGAAATAGAAGTTTATTAAGGTCAAGTGTGTACAAACCCTTCTTGTGCTGAATTGAGGCTTGAAGGCGACACGAGCTCAGCTGGGTGCAGTGTGGTTCTCCAGAGTGCCCCAAACCCCAGCTGCAGATCCTCTGCAGAAATGGTCTCTGTTCTGGTTTAACTTCCTGCAAGCTGGAGTTATTGGAGTTATTCACCAACCCTGCACGTTTTGTCCCCGCTGCATTCAGTGCAGGAGCACAGTGATATCCTGGGATGAAGCAGCTTGTGCTGTGTCTTCCCAGGGCTCTTGGCAGGAGTTTGGTACCTCTGAAGCCTGGCTGAGAATCTGCTTCCCGTTCTTCCTCAAGGCTTGTAATCCCTGTTGGGCTGCTCTTAGGTCTTGGTGTGACTTCTCTTGACATCCTCTGCTCCATTTCCTTGGACACCTTGTTGCTTCCAGGGCAAGAACGATCTTACTTTGTTGATGGATTAGATCTGCTCCAATCTGCACTGGAGACTGGCAGGGCAAACAAAAGCAGCCATTCCCTTTTTAAAGGTTTTTTTGGGTTTTATTTGAAAAGCCAGAGTGATGCAAAACTCAAACCAGTGTATTTTGTTCTCATAGGGGTCTGGATTTATACTGGAAAAATTCAGAGTAGCCTGTAATTGAGGTGAGGGGGAAATGCTTCCCTTGGAAAGCCCAAGGGCTGTGCAGTTCAGTCTCTAATTTTAATAAGAACTTTAGATTTCTGTGACACTTGAAGAGATTGTAGAGGTAAAAAGGTCAAAGATTTCCCTGCTGTTTCGTGGCTCTTGTTTCTGCTCTGCCTTCTGCTGCATGGGAGCTGACACTCAGGATTTCAGAGGCACAGAGAATTGAGAACATCCACACATGGGTGCCCTTGTACAAACCAGAGTAACATAAGCAACTCCTGGAAATTTTTTAGGTTTTATTGATTTTTTTTTTCTGTATATTTGATTTGGGGTTTTGGGGGGGGGGATGTCTCTATTATCCTCAAGAAAGACAATCCCGAGGATTTGTATCCCAACCTAACAGGTCTCCAGCCTGACACTGTCACTGGGGAAACTTTAATCTTTCTAGAGTGTTTTCCTTAATTTCCTCTTGGAATTCTTGCAGGTAAGAGAGCGTTTGAATGCAATCAGCTGCCAAAGGTCATTTATCTGTTCTTACTTTCGTACCACTCCTGCCTTATCTCCAAGTTGCTGTGAATTGTGAGTAGCAGAGACAATGGGCTCTGTGCAGGAAGGCTGGAGTCCCTCTGCAGGGAACCTGGAGGCTCTTTGGAGACCAGGGACTCTCTGTGTAGTTCAGTGATAGAGGAAATCATATCAATTTGTTAATTAAAGTAATTTAGGAGGTAAATCCGATTTTTAAAACCCCACAAACAACCAAGCAATGGGAGAAGCTGCAATGCTTCCAGGACAGCCTTTGTTTGCAAGTAAAGGTCGCCTTCAGAGTTTGTGCTTTTTCCTCAAGCCCCAGAATTACTCTGTGGCTTAGTTAAACAAATCTTGTTATTAAATGCATATTTGCCTTTCAGGTGCATTAAAATATTTCACCATTTTTTAATTGACCATGAGATGAAATGGTCAATGGTGAGAGATAAAATGTTTTGAGATAAATGTGGGAGTTTATTATTGTTATATGAGTGTTATTTCTAAGGTGGGCTTCAAAATCTGAGATGCCCTTTTCCCTGAACCCGGTGTTATACTGATTGGAAAAAACCCCCAGTTTTCTCTGGAATAATTTGTCTTCTGTTTTCTACACATGATTAAGTTAAGACAAGTCAAAGTGATATTGACACACAATCATTCTGCTTGACCAAATACACCAGAAAGACAGTAATTAAAATTCACTTCTTAATGCAAACTAGATGTTAATTACAGAACTCTTTGGGGAATACTTAAAATGGAAAAGTAATCATGTTTATCCTGGGCTAGAATGGAAGTCAAAAAACACTGTATGACACTTGTGAGATGTGTTAAGCTCAGAATGAGAGGCTTTCTCCTGAAGGCTCAATTGTTCTTGATGGTTCCCAATCTTGGTTCCACAAAGCAAAGGACAGCATTGCTGGGAGGCACCCACGCCACAGAGGCCGAGAGCAGAGCAGGGGAATACATTTCAGGGATGGAAATGTCTTGGAATCTGAGGGTCCATGATGTGAATAATCAAAGCAGAAAACACTGTCATACAGACCAAGCTGGTTGAATCTCTTCAGGGGGAGGATGGGAGCCGTGGTAGTGCTTGTGCTCATTGCAGTATCTTCAAGGAGGGCGCGTTTCATGTTAAAAACCGTGGAAAACTAACCCAAAAATTCTGTTGTGTTTCACAGAATCACTTGTGAGAACCTTCACTCCTTTCTACTTCCTGGTGGAGCCCCTGGACGTGCTGTCGGTGCGTGGGGCGTCGGTGATCATGAACTGCTCGGCTCACTGCGAGACCCCTCCCAGGATCGAGTGGAAAAAGGATGGCACTTTCCTCAACTTGGTGTCGGACGACCGCCGCCAGCTGCTGCCAGATGGATCTTTGCTAATTAACAGCGTGGTGCATTCCAAGCATAATAAACCTGATGAAGGATATTACCAGTGCGTGGCAACTGTGGACAGCCTGGGGACCATCGTGAGCAGGACAGCAAAGCTCACCGTGGCAGGTAGGGCTCTGGTTTGTGAGCGTGGCTGAGGACGTGGTGAGGGGAAGGAATGCTCTGCCCTTGGACAAACGGAAAGGGGCTTCCCAAGGAACACATCAGCTGGTTCCATCAGGGAAACTGGGACTGTGGCTCTCATTTTACTGGCTGGCAGTTGTCGTGTGCTCTGTTCCTGTAAGCAGCTTAATGTGGGGTATTTCTCAGGAAATGCTGGAGATCAGGAAAGTTGCAGTGAATGGATTAAGAGAAGTGTCAGGTGTCTGAAATCACAATGGGGATTTACCACAGCTTAGAGCGGGGAAGAAAACAGGATTTTTCTTTCTTTATGTATAAATAACCTCAAAAAAGCTTTCTGTGCTTGTGTGTGGAGAATTACCTGTTCTGTCTAAAACATTTGGGAAGCTCCTAACAGCAGTGTGTACAATCCCTGCAGGACTGGGAGATGGGTAGAGAATGGAGTGCTAGGGAGTTGTATTTTTCTGTTTGTTGACTATCAGGTGTGAACAAGGAAGTTTGAAAAGTAACAACCAACCAAATGCATACGATTTTCCGTTAAAAAGCACAAGTCATAACCTCAGCTTTGGTGTTTCGAGTGTCCTTTAGTCTTGATAGGTGATAGCTTTATTTTGGTGGGTAGGAAGCAGTGAGGGGGGGAAGTTTGCAGGTAAAAATAAAGATTATGTCTGGAAAAAGTGCCCTATTCTGTCACTTCCTTATTTCTCAGGGCTTGGTATTGTCAGTTTGTGTCTTGTAAACAGTAAAGCAGGAAGAGATTTGTAATTACTGAGTAAGGGTGAGACTTCAAAAACCAACCTAAAGAAAAAAACAAGGTAAACTAAGGCACTGTAACTAGAAAAAAAGCCTATGAAGCGATTTTCCTTTGTTTCTCTAATGATGTTTGCCAGCCTTTCTCAAACACTTTTTTTTCCTTCGCTTAATAAATGTCTCGGGGTAATGAATTCTTCCTGACTGGTGCTCCTGCATCTCCCAGAGCTGCCGCTTCCATCGTTTGTATTCGGATGTTGTTCCCATTAACTTGGCTTGTAGCATTGTTATGAAACATCAGCAATGTCAGAAATAGAAAAATTGGGGTTTTAGACCTTAAAAGAGTGACTTTGAGAATCTCTTAATGAGGAATAGATTTCCGAGCTTCTTGGCAATGAGGACAATAAAGGCAGTTCTCCCACACTTCTCTCGAGCAATTACCACCTCCCTGCATCGCTGCTGTCGGGATTAATTCTGCTGCTTTCCACATGAGAGCCTTCAGCCTCCTGCCTCTGCTATCAGCCTGCTCTATATGATCATTAGGTGAGGTTAATGGGGTTAAAAATGAAGGTAAGCCAAAATGTCTGCCGAATTTCCACTTCCATTTTCTCCTATCTAGGTAGAAGGTACTAGTTCCATTGATATTTTCTAAAATGATGGAATCTTTAAGAGCCTTTTAGTACTTGAAAAAGAACCCACGTACCTGGGAAAAATAAAAAGAAACCCAAGAGCCTACTTTAAAAAAACCCACAACAAACAACAATGCAGTTCTGGTGAGGTTTTTTCCCAAACAATCTTAGCTAGAAAAAAGGACCTTCCCCACACAACCGGTTGCCCCTTTGGCACACATTGGCCTGAACAGCTGTGTATTAAGGTTATTGATTAATTCCATGCAATAAAAATAGTACTTTTATTGCCCAGAACTAGAGGAGATGCTGGTGACACATGTTGTGCGTTGCCTTTTGCCATCCTGTGCCTTGGAAACCTGCCCCGGAGCATCCTCTGGCTGCACTGCTGCAGAGGCTTTGGCAGATGTGGGTGTGTGAAAACCTATTTACCACCCCAGTCAAGTGCCAAGAGCTGGGCAAGACCACGCTGAGTTTAATCCTCTTGTGTAGGGGGAAAGGCACTTTGGTTGCTGAAGGCTTTGGAATAAGGGGTGGAATATTTAAATTCTGGTTTAGCCTATTGCTTTTCTTGTCCTCATTTGAATCCCTTCGTTTTAACAGTGGTTTTTAATAGTCCTTCCCACTCTCTTTGTTTTAATTGGCAGCTTTTGGGCTGTGGTGAGCGTGGCATTGTTAGCATAGTAAGGGCTCCCCTCGGCCTCAAAATTCCAGTGGGAGGGAGCTAATTCCCCTCTTAATTGAGCAGTGGTATGTGGGGTTCCTCTGCTGTGTGTGTGTGTGGTGCTGCCATACACCTGATCTCTGAAAGGGAACATTATGAAGTGTAGGGTGCAGGTTTTAACAGCTTCTTACTCATTAAATAACTCTTGAAAATGACAAGTTCTGGTGAGTCATGGAGGCCAGGGCAAGGAAATCCAGTTAAAACATGTCATGTTCCATCATGTGGGTACAGGCTTGGAGTTTTCACATTGGAACTGCAGGGCCGGTGGATGATGCTGAGCAATCAACCTGCAGGAGGGTGGCCAAATTTGGGTAAGTTTCTCAAGTTATTTAAAGGACTTTTTAGGTATTCTAGTTTGAGGGATCTAAAATGTTTGTCTTTTGGAATCTGAAGCTCTTTGGTTGCCATAGGGCGACAGGGGTTTGTTTAGGGAACCACTGTATGAAAACCTCAATGCAGGACACACGCTCTGAGTGCCTGGAGTGCTGGGTCAGGGATGGAGGGAGATGTGTTGGGGACAGACTGGCTGGGTTTTACATCAGTCTGTGTGTCTGACCCTGCTCTGAGCAGGGGAGTGCACCACGGCAGCTGCACTGTGCCCTTGGCAATGTGCCTGTAAAGGGCCTTCTCCCTGTGTGGGGGTCCATGAGAAGACCTTGCTCTTTGGCTTTTTGGAGGTGTGAGGGTCAGGAGGTTCTGTGGCAACTGAGCCTCTGAAAGAAAATTGGTCTTTGCTGCCTTTAGATTTTAAAAAGTCAGAGGATATGATAAAATATTCCATTGGGAAGAACACTTGAATTAGTCTAGAACTTGAAGCTGTGTAATGGTACACCTTGGTAGTAAAGTGTTTGCTGTTCTACCAGGCTTGTAGTAGTAAATCCTTGATTTTAGGAACGGCAAACAGCAATAAATACTAGTTTTCTGTAATGAGCAGCAGTTTGGGGATACGAGTATCTCTTTCCCATTCAGTGTGAGCCTCCACAGTTTGGTTCCTTCAAGCAAATGAAGGTTGAGTTTGTCATCACCAGTTTCTAAGGGCAGTGGAGGGAGAAGGTGGTCATACAGTCCATGTAGTGTGCAGGATTTTCCCCGTTGTTATGATGGATTTGAAGTAGGGAAAGTCAAAGGAACTGCCTAATTTATGTAAAGCCACAACACTTTAATCAGTGCCTTGGTATGGCATGTTTTTTAATTGCCTTTTGAAATGCAAATCTGTCTTTGATACTTAAGTGCCAGTTAGATCTTAAGAAGGGTAGAGGGTTTAAAAAAGCTGCTGTAAAACATGGATTAAAAATAGATTTACAAAGTTTTGGAGATCTGTGTCTGTAATTCATCTTGGAAAAATAAATATGTATGTATTTTAATAAAAAGTATAATGACACAAGCTGAAAATATTCCCAGGATGATTTTTCCCCAGTCACTGGTTACTGTGGCTTGGTTAAAGCTTTTATTAAGAGAACAGATACATGATGATCTAAAAGATGGGAGGTGTGACAGGGGCACTGAGTTTGATCATGCAGATTTATTTGCTCTGTAAATCCATTTCAAGACTGCTCACTAAATTATTTGTTTCACCTCTTGTCATCTTCTTTCCCCAAGTGAATCCAGCTGTTTTTCTTCCTCTTCTTCCACTTATCCTTGCATTTGATAATTCTTGGCTCATTTGCTTGGCTGTGATGAGGCACCTGTGGCACTGCCTTGGTACAAACTTCAGGTGTGTCTGAGTTTCATTAATTTAAAAGCACTTGCTGATAACTTCTGGATTGTTTTTTTCTCACCTCGACTAAATAATCTCCTTACATTATTATTTCTCATTTAAATACTCACTGAAATTTTATTTTCAAGCCTTCATTTTGTAATTGCTTTTAGAAGAAGTACAGACAAGTCACTTGTGTTAAGAAATGCTCTAATGTCAACCTCTAAAATGGTTCAGAAACCAGGAAGATTTGATATGTACTTAGTAAAAGTGTAGTATCTCCTTTGGAACCACTGAGCACATTGCAGGGGCAGCACAGCCCAGGAGGAGAATGTTCCTGAAGAGTGACTCTGGCAATGCCACGGTGAAGCCTCAACACCGAATGTTTTGTGTTGAGACCGTGGGAGACCTCCTGCTTTTCCACTTGCAGCCGGGGATGCTGCAGTGGGCCGAGGCCCGTCGTGTCCATACCTGGAAGAAGGGTTTGGAGTTCAATTCCAGGCAGACTCGAGCACTTTGCTCCTGAGCACGGTGTTCTCTGCTCTGCTGCCCTGGGTAAATCCCCTCCTCCCCTGGTTCATCCTTGGCTCCTCTGGACTGCTGTGCTGGGGCGCAGGGCTTGGGGCGGCTCACTGACAAACAAAATGTGCACTCTGAGAAGTGCACTGGGAGCTCCTGGGGCTGTTCTGTGTGTGGGGTCGGGCGTCCCCAGGCCGGTGTCACCGTGCCACGTGTCACACGGACCCTGCGGGGAGGAGGGACCCGCCCTCGGTTGGGTTTTGCTGCTGAGAGCTCATCCAGATGTCAGATACAGGGAATGGGCTTCACTTGGGAAAGTGCTCCAGTTTTTAGCTGACCACCTTGCCTTTGCAAGATTTATGTGTATCTTGTGTGTGTCCAGCTTGGGGCTTCCAAACTGATGACTGGGAGAGCTATCCCTGGAATTGCAGCAGGCCTGGATGGGCTGTGATGGTTCCTGATGCTTGGAGGAGTTAATTGAGTTCTGAGCCAGGAGATGCCAGGGCCTAATCCTGCTTCTAGTGCAGGTCATGACACCAGCTCCAGATCTCCACACTGCACCTTTTCTCCATGGGCTAATAAAGAATTTCTCTATGATAAATTTAAAGTATTACTTTTTCTACTGCACCAAGGTGCTGCAGATGAGGAGGGCAGGTAGAGATAAGGAATTCTGTATCCATTATGAAGTGGGTGAATTTGTGGCCAAGAAATGATTATCCAGGCCATTCCCTGAGCACAGCCTGTGGGAGGGAGCAGGACCTGGAGGGGTGTGGGCCTGCAGTTCAAGGTCAAGCTCTGCAAAACCCAGCAGCAGAGGTGTGCTGTGTTTCCTTCTGGGGTGTCAGAGTGCTTAGCTACTGAATATCAGTCACTTATTTCTGTATAAATAATGGTGAATAGATAAGCGTTTTTTTCGAACATTAATTTGAGCTGAAGTTTTCTCTTTGCTTTTTGCCATAGCTACAAGGAGCTGCACGGAAGCAGCCAGACTGTTTGGTTCTGTTTGCTCATGTCCTCTGAGAAGTTTGCCAAGTTCTAAAGATTACAGCTGAGCAGTGTTTTATTTCTCACTAGTCTGTATGTGCCATCCGAAAGGCTGAGAGAGAAGCTCAGGACAGACTGTCCCAGCCCCGCAGAGATGGGGTTAAGTTAGAAATAACAGCATGGATTGCACATTTCCTTTAACAGCAAGGAGAAAAAAGTGATCTTGATCAGATCTTTGTGAATAAAGAACATTCTGTATCTTGGAATTGGAAAAAACCTCAGAGCAGAGATACTTCAGAGGAGGGTGCTTAAGAGCACTTAGCCAGTAAGTGGCGTGGGTGATAAATTTTCCTTGCAGAAATATATTTTTCTGTGAAAAAAAGCATCTGTGTTTTTCATAAATTGGCTTAGATCAAAGTGCATTTCTTCATGACAGGTGAATGGCAAAGGTTGTTTTAACACAACTGCAGTTTGTAGAGGTTGTGTCAGCTGTTACCGAGAGTGTGAGAGTTTAGACACTTAAGACAATAAATGTTCTATGTTATTTGTCATTCTCAATTCATGCAGTCCACATTTGTCCAGTTAAAGTAGCAAAGAAAATCTATGTGAACCTTTGAACTGGGCTTCAGTTCTTGGACTGAAGGCAAAAGTCCAATTTCAAAACTATTATAAATTTTTAGTCTCAGATTAGGATTTAATACCAGAGCCTCTTGCCATGTCCAGGGCAGAGAAGGGCAGGACTTGCCTGCAGCTGGATTACCACTGGAATCCTGGGGAAAGCCCACAGCAGGGAATGTGACCTGCTTCTTTTGAAACTCTTCATTGACATCTAATGACCAAGTCAGAGCCCAGGTGAAGAGACTCTTAATTTGCTTGCTTAAATCTAGTTCCTATTGAAAAATGCAGGTTTTCTTAAGCTTTTGTATTTCAAGTTTATTTCACCTTATATCAAACGAAATCCAACAGCTCATTGTGACTAATACTATCCCTGTCCCGAATTCTGTGGGTCAGTGAGCCAGTTAAAGCTTATTTGTGCTTGCTGGAGGGTGATAAATGCTCTGCTGAAGCTGGAGCAGAGGGGGCTCAGGGAGATGTGTGGCACTCGTGCCTGAGCTTCCTGTTTTAGTAATGATGTAATAGCACTGCTCAGAAAAAAACTCGTGTTTTCTAGAGTGGAATTCAAGTCCCGTGCAGTGCAAGTCTTGTAACTGGCAAAGGGAATATCCTTTGTGCATTTGGTTCATGGGCAAAGTGATGTTCATGCACTTCAGAGTAATATAAACTTACTGTAAATCATAAGAAATGGGAGCTCTTTGCAGCATCCGTTCCATCTTGACCTTTGCCTTTGAAAATATGGCAGGTGGTAGAGTTACTCTTGGAGAAACAGGAATTCTGTGGAAGGGAGCTGGGGGCCAAATCCCTGAAATCCTGTGGGCTGATGCTCAGCTGGGGGGGCCTGGATGGTGAGACAAGGACAAAGGGACGCTGTACTGATGGTGCATCAACACCCCTAAACAAGAAACTCGGCTGAACTTTGTTTAGATTGGATTGTCACTTGTTAATATTGTGACTCAGCTCAGATTTTTGCCTCTTTGTTTTGTGCATGTCAGCACCAACAATCCCTGTGTAATTCTGTTTGACAAGCTTGTGCGGAGCTCGCTGGGAATCCCGAGCTGTCAGCAGAGCGATGGTTACATCTGCAGCCTGGTCCTCACTCCCTGCCTGCACCAGTGTGCAGTCAGCAGAGTTCAGCTTCATTCGTGTGCACTGAAGGCTCTGTGTGCTGACATTGTTCACGTTTCTGACTGGCTGAATATTGCTTTTGAAAACGGTAAGAACCTGAACTATTGCCCCAAGTGAGAGGTGACACAAAAGCGGCAAGGGTAAGAAGTATCAAGGCACAAGGGTATCTCTGATTAATGCTTTATTTTTCTGTAACAAAAACTCAAGATGAAGTTTAATGACCCTGAAAAGGAAACAAAATGGAGAAAAATTATTTTGAATAAGGAAAAGTCGGGTTATGACATTTGCTAGGGTTGATTTCAGTAAGGCTGGTTCTCAGTAACATTCTCAAAAGCATAGGGTATGTCTCACCACTCACATAAATACACTGGAAATAAGGATGTTAAAAATTGTTTAAAAACTCTCCAAGCCCTATTCATTTGCATGTAGAAACCCCTGTTTTGGGGGAACATGGGGGAAATGTCTCTAGATAATTTACGTTTCTCTAAAGGTGTTGCTCTTCCTTCTGTAACAGCTTCTGAAGTCAGCCTTGGCTTAAATGCACTGTTAATCTGCTCCTAAAAACAGAGTAAAAATTAGGCAGAGAAAGGCTCTGTTGTGGAGAGACCTCTGCAAATCTATTGCTGATACTCTGAGGCTCATGGGCAGCAGCTGCTGGGGGGGTCCGTGTGCTGATGCCACCTGAGCTGTGCTGCCCCGGGCCCTGGTGCTGAGCTGTGCTTGTCTTGGGTAATGTGCAGTTATACGGCTTTTAGTGTTTGCTTTTATCCTGCCACGCACCCTTGTCGTCTCCAGACTTCTCTTTGAGCTGCATGTTTGTGTCTGTAAAAGTTCTTTGTGCTTTGTGTTTGTCTGCTGTTATGTCAGCCTTCAAGCACCCTGGTTTTCAGGCTTTCTTCACTACTCACACATCCCGAGGAGTTCGCAGTGAAATTGTTGGTTATTTCCTGTCTCTAAATGCCTGTTGTCAGGTACCAGCTGTCTTTGTCACTGTCTATAGAGTTGCCTCTAAAAGTTTTTCAGATCTTTCCTTTCTTCCAGTTTTGTGATAATTTATCCTGACAGTCCTCTCTGTGCATTAATCTTCTTTGAATGGCTTGTTCACATGAGCTTCCGTAATTGATAGCCTCGCCTGGAACTAAAATTATTTAACCTGTCAAGCTCTTTTCTTTCACCACAACCCTCGGATCTTATTCTTCTTTTGTCATGGCTCTCGATTTTGTTTTAGAAAGAGTAATTGTGAGCCTGTAGGGTTCTTATTTTTAGGCAGTCTATTGATGAAGACCTGAAGTTCCTTAAATGATGAGGCAATCTGTGTGCCTTATCTTTAGGGCCTCTCTTGAATCCCACAGGGGTTTCACTGGTCTTGCTATTAGAATGATCTTCAACAGCAGCAAATAAATGACTCCATGGTTTGCATGGCCTCAATTAATTTTTTCTGGCATTAGAATGTTGTTTTAGCTGTTCCTTGGTGTCTGTGGAGATCAGATTAATTGTGGCTGCTGCAGGTTTTCCTGCTGCTGCTGCTGGAGCTTTTTCTTGTTTGGCCCTTGAGCTGCCAGTCCTGTCTTCAGTTTTCATGATACTACTTCACCTCCTCCATCAGCAGATCTATTTTTTCTGTTTGTCTGGGCCATTCCTTGGAGCACTTCTTGAACCTAACCATGTGCTCTGGACTGAAATCCCCACCTCACTCACACTGCACTTCTTGTAGTTGTGGTTGTCAGTAGTGACCTCTGTATTTTTGAAGATCTTCATTCAGTCATTTTGTTGCTCCCATTTCATTCCTGAAATAATGTAATGATCTCTTCTTGATATCACCTAACTAGAATTTGGATTTGCTTGTTTTGCCAGATAGAACATCATATTATGTGGATGTGTTTTCCTTGTCCAAACATCCTCTAAAATGTTTGGCTGTGTAGTAGATATAAGTGAGAAATTGTTCCCTGTGAGGGTGCTGAGGCCCTGGCACAGGGTGCCCAGAGAAGCTGTGGCTGCCCCTGGATCCCTGGCAGTGTCCAAGACCAGGCTGGACAACATTTAGTGCAATATTTTTCTATTTCTCACTATGGTTTTTTGTGTACCTTCCACATGTCATCAGATAATTGAGCTTGAAAGGGGCCTCGGGACATCTGGAGTTCAGTTGTTTTTTCAGAACAGCTCTGAGGTGCCACCAGGTCACTCGGTGTATGTGACAGTACCTGTGTCTGTGTGTTACTGATGTGTCCAGTGCCATTTTCCTCTCTCCCTTTTGGCCAGGGGACACTGCTTTTAATCAGCACATACCATGTTGTCCATGCTGTCACAGCTGTGTTCAGCCAAGTCAGGGTTCTGGTTATGCTGACATTTCTCATTCGTGTTCTGTATTCCATATACTTCCCATTCCTGTTCAGCCACCAAGGACATTTGGTAGATTTTCCTCTCACCATGCTACAGTCCTCGTAAAAATCCTCTTCTCTTCCCCAAGGAACTGTTTCCTGCCCGGATTTTTGGTTGCAAACACTGAGTGGTTTACCTAAAGCCAGGGGATAGAATGATGTGCTGCTTGGTGTTTGTAGCAAGGACTGGAAGCATCTGGGCTTACCCTAATTCAGGTGGGGCTGGACTTGTGTTCTGCAGGAGTGTTTGTAATTACAAAGTCTGCTCCATGTGCCAGTGAGATCTATGAAATACGTCTCATTAGCAGGAGTGTATTTTAAGCCGTTTCACACCTCTGCCGCTCCAACAAATGATGCTGAATAATGTTGGAGAGAAGGAGCTGTGATAATTTAATGAAGTGTCCACAGATGGCTGGACTTATTAATTTTTGAGCAGGCTTGGGGTGAGGAGCTGATGCACTAACAAAATAGGCAGCATCTTTGTGATCTGCTGCCTCCCTGAAGGGTAGCAGATGTTGGAGCTGTCCTAACAATAGGGGATCATGTTCCAGTTCTCCAGTACCTCCTTGTGGTGCTGAAATCCCCACACTTCCCAAGAGGCTGTTTGGGGAAAGCAGTCATAGTTATGGATTTGTCATGAGTTCAAATTCGATCAGGCAGACAGAATGGGGGAAAATTCAAGTGGCTGAAAATTGTGAGCAGTTTGTGGGATCATTCACAGACTAGTTGGATGAATTTCAGATGGAAAATGGAAGCTGTAGCATGGAATGTTTGGAGCTGGTGCTGCTGGAGTTAGTTTAGAGTTGGGTAAGTTAGGAGAAACTTGAATAACAGTTAACTCTGGGCAGCAAAGGCTTTTCACAGATGGTATCCAGGAGGGAACAGGATGGAAAACCTGCCAGCTGCTCCTGTGCTTTACTTGTTCCATACTGGAGTAGAAACGGGGAAAAAAACGGAAAACATTTGCTGAGCGCATCAAGATGTCACAAGAAGGCCTGAAATCAGCTTTGGGAAAATGTTAATTGCACAAACATGTGATGTGCGTGTGTTTAGAGCAGTTTAATGCTTGTACAAAGTGTTATCTTAAATTCCAGTTAGAGCAGTGGCAGCAGAGGGGTCACACATGAAGAAAACACCCAGAGGCTTGTGACCACTTGTGCCACAGGCAGGAAAAGGGGATTCCTCCACAACTTTCTCTTCCCTAGAAATGAGGAGATGGTTCTCTTTTCTCACTTGCCTTTTGTGGTGTTGATTTGGTGAGACAGGTCCCAAAGGGTTGGTGGGACTCTGTGGGGTTAGAGGTGTGTGTGGCAATGGCATCGACGTTCAACAGAGCAGCGTTTGCAGCGCTGCTGGCAGGCTGCAGGGCAGGGGCAGCGCTGACTCTGGAGTTACTGCACTCAGGTGAGTGAGTTGTTCAGTAACAGTTGATAATGAAGGGTTTTTCCTTTCTGTCTCCTTGGAAATGATTGGCACTGGCTGCAGTCGCAGGGAGGCTGCTGAACTAGATTGGCATCTGGCTCAGGGCAGTGAATTCCCTGATTCTGCAGACTGCAGGAGATGAAATACTGGCTCCATTGAGGGCAGGAGACTACAGCCAGAATTTTAACTATCTGTGTTTTCCAGGAGCATGGGAATTATTGCTCTTCTAGGCACATCTTTTTCAGGAAAGGAGACAATGGACCACAAATCTCAGTAAGGCTGAGACTGGGAATGCTGATTGAATGCACGACATTTGCATTAATAGATTGTTCATTCACATTCCTACCATTGCTCTGGGCTTGGATGAGGGGAAGGGAGAGACAAAAGGGAAGGAGAGCAGAGGGACAGAGTTGACTTCCCCATCAATTTACATTGTCCTAGCAGAAATGAGGGGCTTGGGATGCATCTAATCCCTGTTAGATGCATGTGAGTGCACTGTTGCTTATGTGTTCTGCTGCCTGTGTTTAGAGAACATTCCAAATGGAAAACCATCCTTCCTAAGTAGAGTTTATTAACCTGCATTCTTGCTAGGTCAGTAGTATTTTCCTTTGGTGTCCTAAAATCGATACCTAATGTATGTGCACTGCCAGAGAATGATTAATGTGTGTACAAATATGAAAAAATTGTCTTCAATGTCACAAGCCCAAAGTGTCATTTATCATGACATTCATTTAGCAGAAGATGGGCTGATGTCTTCAACTGCTAGCCCTGCAACACACAGGTGAGGAGTGGGGGCTGCTTCCTCAATCAGGAGTGTATCTTCCATCCCTGGAAGTGTCCCAGGCCAGGCTGGACAGGGTTTGGAGCTATCCTGGGCTACTGGAAGGTGTCCCTGCCCATGGCAGGGGGTGGCACTGGATGGGCTTTAAGGTCCCTTCCACCCTAGACCGTTCCAGGATTCTACTCATCATTCGAACTTCTCGCTCAGCCTTCTTGATTGAAGTGTTTGGGAGATATAACCACTGAGAAAAAGTAGCAATTTTTAAAAAACATTAACTTTAAAAATGGTTTTAGAAGTGTTTGTAGTTTAACTAGACTGAATTGGCGTACATGGTAATGCTTTTAAAAATGATTATAGAAAGTTTGGGAAATGCTGGCTTAGAAGTTGATGATTGGTATTTTGAAGATAGCAGCTCTGTCATGGAAAGGTTCTGGGCTGGGAGATAAAAGGGTATTTTGTAGTGGCTCACTGCTGCAGGAGGTGTGCCAGCACTCTGGGACCTGCTCCTGGATTTATAAACAGATCTCCAAATTAATAGTAATTAAGGCCTGGATTTGGAGTGCTTTTTATAATGCATCATGATTGTTCTGTGGTTGTTTGTTGGCTAAAGCAAAGGGTCCTCCTCCACAATGGAGGCTTTTAAGCACTGCAAATTGCCAATAATTGTAGAATAAGAGAAAATTACTCTTTAGGACAAAATTATAGGCTAGGTTAAAATGTATATTTTAAAACCACATAGGACTATGATGAAATACAGTTTTTAGTGGCATTTAAGATGACTTGGAAAATGAACTGTGATTTCATTTCTAGTGAGTAATGAAACCATCTTGAATAAAGCTTATTTAACCTCAGTGGAGCACTTGCACACAACACAAGGCACAAGGTCTGTCTTGTCCAGGAAATGATCAGTACTTGTAAGGGGTTAAAATTAAAGCATATTGGAGCTGTATGTGAGAAATTGCAGGGCTTCAGTCCTCCAGGAACGTTCTTGCTTGTGCTTGAAGTAGCCAGTACGGGGCTGCACCAGTATGGGAGCTGCTGGGAGCAAAGGGATGGCAACAGGTGAGGTGAAAACAGGAGTCACGGGGTCACCTGGCTAAAGGAGGAGACCCAGGACTCCCTCCCAGGCTGGGGAAAGAACTGGCTTAATATGCAGAGCTCTTAATAAATGAGAATACTGAGAGAGATAAGAATCAGAGGTAATTATGAACATTTAATGGGTTTTGTCAAGAAGGAGATTTTCAGAAAGGACAGATGCCTCGGAGACTGGAGTTCAGAGGCTCAGGGTTAACAGCCTCATCAGCTGTAAGGACAACCTATTTACCCACTGAATTAGTGAGTGTGGCAAACGAGGAGACCTTGTTACCCTTGCTGTGGCCTCCATGGTCTCACAGGAAGAATTAAATAATGCTCCAGGCTGACTAATGATGGAACTTCTGAGCACAGTGTGCAAAGTCAGGCAGGTGCAGAGATACCTTGGGATCGTGCTGCGACAGAGGGATGGGTGATGCAGGAAAGGAAAAGGTTTCTTGGGTTCTAGGACTGGTTGTGCAGAGCCACTGAGATGGTTCCATCTCTTGGGAAGATCTTTTCAATAGAGAAGCAGCTTTGTAACATTTCTGTGGATATTTGTGATCCTAAATTACCCTAGGCACTGGGGTTTGTCTTTCTGCCAGGAGTGCTTGGTGGGAGAGCAGGAGGCATTGGGGTCAGTTGGAACAAGGGAGGTTCTGACTGTGTTCAAAGAGGGAGTTCTGCTCCACGGGGTAGAACAGGTTGCCCAGGAGTTGTGCAGTCTCCACCCTTGGGGCTTTTTGAGGTCTGACTGGACAAATCTCTAAGTAACCAGCTCTGACCTTGTAGCTGACTCTGCACTGGCTGGGTCCCTTCCTTCCAAAATTATCCTGCCATTCTGAGTCTTTAAAGGTGGATAGGGAATGAGGGAGAATGAGTCAGGGGAATGAGGGAGAGAAACTAAAGATTGTAGCTTCATTAAGCAGAAGGAAAGTTGAAAGAAAGAAGTTGGATTTTTGTTCCTGTGAATACCTTGGAGGGACGGGTGGATAAATATCAAAGATGCAAAATAATACCAAAACAAGGTCAAGATGAAAGGACCGCAAGTTGGTTGGAAGTACACTGGGAGGGGAAACCAGGAACAGCAAGTTTCTCGGAGGAGTGAAGTTAGGGAAGGAGTCCCCAGGTGGGACTCTGAGAGGGAAGAAAATCGTAACAGTTGGAGATGAACTGTACAGGGTTATGGAAGGATCTTGACAGGACAAAAGTGGTTTATATGTTAGGAATCTCCTCTGTTAGGATTCAGTCTTGCTGTCCTGCAGGACTGGTCCTTCTGCTGGTACATTCCCAATGTATTCCTGGTAGGTATTAAGTGAGACTTATGGAAATAGGGGCTTGAACTGTGGCAGATTTGATCATTTCTCTCTGCAGAATATTTAGGATAGGGTGACTGTGGCTGGCTGCCCATCCAGCTGTGCCCTCGCTCTGCTCCTCAGCAGGATGTAGAGGAAATAAGATTAAAGTTACTGAGTCAAGAAGGGATCACTCCCAGTTCCTGTAATGGCAGAACAACCTTGACTTGTGGAAAATTAATTTAATTTCTTGACAACTAAAGTAATTTGAGTGGTAAGAAAACAAAACCAAACTAAAGCATCAGTCCCTGCCCGCTCCCCATTTTCCAGGTTCAACTCCCTGCCTTCATTCCCAATTCTTCAGTCTCATGCTCTACCCTGGTCTCCCCAGGGTGACACCCAAAGCTGCCCTTCTCCTCTCCCTCCTTCTCCTCCTCTGACCTGCCCACTCCAGGACTGTGCCTCACACTTCCATCACTGCTGTCCCATGGTTTTCCCTGGCTTGGATGTGCCCCCAGCTTCGCTGGCTGCCTCAGCTGTGGCTCCATGGAATCAGCTCCAACTGTGTCCCCAGCCTCTTCCCACAACTCCCCAAGGGTTTGGCCTCCTCAGCCCAACTGTGAAGCCATTAAGTGGGCTCTGGGTGTATCTGGAGAACATTTTTATGGAAAAGTTGACAGGGTTGTGCTGTGCAGCTGAGTCAGCTCTGTGGTGTGCTCTGGAGAAAATCTGGTCTTGGCCACACTGGGAATGTTCGTATGCAAATATTTATCTCGATATTTACCTTGTGGCACTGCACAGAGGCTTTTGTAGCTGGAGGTGATAGGTGAGGGTGTTGTGCAGGCTGCATTGTAGAAGCTGTGGCTGCCCCATCCCTGGAGGTGTCCCAGGCTGGACAGGGCTTAGAGCACTCTGCGATGGTGGAAGGTGTCCTTGTCCATGGCAGTGGGACTGGGTGAGCTTTAAGGTCCCTTCAACCCAAACCATTCCAGGATTCTGTGATTATTGGGTTTGTTTGCCTTTACACCATCCACGTTTAGCTTTCTCCCGTCAGCTCTTAAGGCTTTTAAAGAGTTGGAGAGCAGCTTAACTTTTCAAAAGCTACATTCTCGAGTCTCGACTTGGACTTCAAGCTTTGCTGCCGCGACGAGAACATCTGAAACGCCTTGTTCTTTTCTTGCAGGCGTGCCCAGGTTCACGAGCCAGCCGGAGCCCACGTCGGTGCAGCGCGGCGGCAGCGCGGTGCTGGCCTGCGAGGTGACGGCGGAGCTGGCGCCGCTGCTGCGCTGGGAGCGCGACCGGCAGGCGCTGGCCCCGGGGCGGCGCGCGCTGCA
>WAAE01019070.1:68936-79609 GCA_013400495.1 Nicator chloris
GGTAGCAGTCCAGTTAAGTCCTTCTGGAGTGACAGATATGGTTCTGTTGGAGCAGAGAGGATCCTGTAGAAGGTATAGTTTTCCTCTGAAGGTCCAGTGGTGGTGAGATGGGTCTGCTTCCTCTGGGAATCCAGTGCAAACAGGCTGTCCTGGAATTCTGAATCTCAGGTTTTATGCAGGTAGGAATGCTGGGCTCCTCCCACTGGGTGGAGCATCTGACAATGGGATGATGGAATTTTATCAGTCATGCATTGACACTCGATGGCCCATTAACAGAAGATATCTCCTGGAGGGAGGATGGGTCCTGGAAGAGCTAAAGAACACTGCCCCAGCTGGTTTTAACAGCTGGCCCATTCACAGAAGACACCTACCCCCTCTCCTCCCAGAGTCATGAGGAATTGGTCACAGAAGAGAAAAAACACCTCCCCAACCAGTTTCAACACATGGGAATTGAATACACACTTTTGGTTTGCACTGCAACCCAGGACAAGCTTTTAAGGCATTTTGGGGAAAAACATTTTCAAAGCCACCAGTAACACACTTCCATTGGGGTGTGATACAAAGGGGGAACTGACTGTTTCTTTGAGTATAAATATTTGGGGACTTCTGCATTTTTTCAGGTTGAATCCCCTGTTTCAAAACCTGTGGAAGCTTCCCAAAGAAATTGGTGCTTAGTCTGTTGCTCTTGGCATGCTTAAGCTGAGGTGTTTGTAATTCTTCCCATATTCAGGAAGTTCTGACCATCTAAACATTGGGACCTTTGGGGAAGTCTCCAACTCAGGGCCCTGAGCTTTTCACAGTGGTTGGAAGCAGGCTGGAGGCACTTACAGGCTGCCTTCCCATATTTAATGGTTGAGCTTTTAAGGCATTTTGGGGAAAGACTTATTTTAAAAAAGCCCCAGTAATACACTTCCATTGTGACATGATACAAAGAGGGAATTGACTGTTTCTCTGAGTATAAAAGTTTGGGGAATTCTGAGTTTCTTGGGTTGAATCCCACGTTTCAAACCCTGTGGAAGCTTTGCAAAGAAATTGGTGCTTAGTCTGTCACTCTTGGGATGCTTAAACTGAAGTGCTTTTAATTGTCCCAATATTCTGGAAATTCTGATTGTCTAAGCAATGGGACCTTTTGGGAAGTCTCCAACCCCCAGAGAGGGTGACATTTTCTTTTGGAAGGTTCAGCTTTGCCTGTTGTGCTGCAATGTTGAGATATTTTTGTTAGAACAGAAGTCCAATGCTGATGTAAACTGTTGGCACATTCAGTGTGTTCTGTTCCCGGTGACACCACCCCCTGTTCTGATACAAAGGTTTGAAAAGTGACCAAAAATAGGACAGAAATGTGGGTTGTGCTTTCCCAAACTAGGGGAATACAGGCTGTGTTTCATATGAGGTTCCTTAATTGTTCCCAGAGCTGTCTCTTCTGGATTTGTGTCCAGGTTGGAATTCTCATGCAGTTGTTGCTCCTGGAGAGCTGCTGGAGGGAGCTGCTGAGTTTCCATCTCAGGAAGCTCTCAGGGTTAGGCTGGACAATGTCGTGGTTGGCCTGACCTGGTGTGGGCAGCAGGTGGGGCACCTTCAGGGGTTCCTGTCAAGGAATATTTCTGTTTCCTGTGACTATGGCCCATCTCAACTTAAAATACTAAATTATTCTGGAAAATACCCCAATTTTTACAATTATAGCTCTCTTTTGAAATTGGGGTGTTGGAAATGAATCATGCTTAAAGTAGGACTGTTTTGTTTGGTTCTTTAGCCTTTCCAAATCCTTGTCCCTTCTCCATCTAAGGATACAGGATTTGAAGAAAAGCACTGTTGGAAAAGATGCTTGATTGAATTCCTGTAGTTTGGATTGCCTTCATGTCTCTGCAGCTCTTCAGATGCTGAGGATTTTGCTGATTTTTTTTTGGCAACTTGAGATTTCTTGAAAACTTCCTTTATTACACTGATCTTTTGAATTCTTTTGGCTCCAGCTGTAGTTTCCTTGCTTTTGTAATGCTTTGCTGAAAGTGATGAAATAGAGCTGTGTTAGGGAATTCAAATGATGCTGTTTCTTTGCTCCATCATGAATCCAAAAGTATCGATAGTGAAGTTTGGAAAAATCTCTCCCAGCAGGCTTTTTTCAGAAAGTGGGATTAAGCTGTTGAAGGGAAAGCTCCCTTAGTCTTGAGCGGCCCCATAATTGATTGTTTGGCCTGAGAAGTATTTGAAAGAAGGATTTGAATTAATCTGTTCTTTATTCGGTTTATTCCTCTTTTAAATGGTTATCTGATGTGTGGCTGACAGTGAAGCCACCACTGCTTCCCAGGCTTTGAAACACACCCAACACACTCCTGCATCCCAGGGATTTGTATCCACAGACAATGTTCTGCTGCTTAAACGTTCTGCTTTGTCTGATACCGGGCTGCCACTGAGCAGGAAGATGCATTTCTGAGCTCTGGCACTTCATAGTGGGTGCTTTCAAACATAGGACTGCAAGGGAAACACGTCACTTAATTTTGGGATCCAGTTTCCATTTACCTGTGAGCTGAAGTCCCTTCTGGGAGCTTGGAGCAGCCGGAGTCATGTCTCCAGGGAATCATCTCAGCTCCTCTCCGTGTAAGGATGGCTGTGTGGAGATGTTGTATCCCTGCTTTGCAGCCTGGCTGGCTCCACGTGCTGCTCCAGGTCCCTGTCATTCTGTTGTTCCCTGTGCACAGCAGGGCAGGCAGAGCACTTCCTGCCAGGAATGTGGGCAGAGCTGCAGGGATGGGGCTGGCTGATCCAGGAGCGCTCAGAGCTTGGCTGCCTCTGCCTGCACCAACTCCCACACGGGATTTCCACCTGTTCTGCTTCCCCCAAGTGTCCTGGCACCTCCTCGTGTTGTGCCTTGGAGCTCGTGTGTTCCCTGTGCTGTGAACACTCGACATTATTTTCAGTGTTTTGAGCTGAAGAACACCAAAACAACAACTTCTAAAATCCCTGTGAGTATCACCTCGGGCCCAAGTGAGAGAGAAGACAAATATGTGTGTGATGAGACACAGGATGTGCTTCATTCAGGGAGCAGGAGTAGAGTAGGTACAGAATACTCTGTCCCCATTTTGGGTGGCCAGAAATAGTTTGAGGCCTTGTCCCGTTGTGGAGCTTTGCTGCCATAACACCTCCAAACACCCCTCAAGTGCTGGCAATGCAGGAATTGGTGCAGGGTGAGCAGGGGTTACTCAGCCCCAGCTGCAGCTGCTCTGTAGAACTCAGTTCCTCTGGGTATGGTGCAGGGCACAGGCAGAGGGTACACACTGTAGTAGGGACTGAATAAACATGGCTTGGCGTGTGCTTCTTCTTAAGGGTGGGAAGAAAAAGGAACAAACCCCTCTCCAGCTTAATCCAATGCAAAACTACTTCAGAGGATTCCCTGTTTTCATAAGGATGGAAAGACATGGTGGAACATCTTTGTTTTGTGTAACTTCAGCATGCAAGTTCCTTGATGGTTGTATTTTACTTGGGGTCAGTCACTGCTGCAATAATTGAATTTTCCAGCGTGTAAAAGCACTTCCTTAGGCAGCTCCCTGATGAAACCCAAGGCTTGCTGGACAAACTCAAACCTGTTCCTTTCTTTCCCAAATCTCTGCTACCTGGTGGAAGTTCCAGTTTCAGGGCTGTAGTTTTGAGCTGGAATAGTTTCCCAGGTTGTTGGAAGAGTGAGAATCCCAGAAGTGGGGAATCACTTTACATGTCTGGAGGAAATGGTTACAAGGCTGGGAGAGGCTCTGACAGAGGCTGTGGGTGAGGTGGGGATGGAATGCTCCACAGGAAATGAGGTAGAGGTTTCATTTGTGATTTTCTTTGGCTGCTTGGGGTTTGGTTCAGGGGGGTTTAGGTGGTTTTCAACATGACCATCTTGTGATTGTTGCACGTGGTGCCAGCAGTGTCGTGTCCTGTTTGCAGATGCCGAGGAGCCGCAGAGCCTGGCGCTGCTGAAGCCGCCCTCGTCCCTGACGCGGCTGCCGGGGCAGAGCGCCCTGTTCCCCTGCGTGGCCGAGGGATTCCCACCTCCCCTCATCAGGTGGATGAGGAATGAGGAAGAGCTTCCCACAGATGGGTGAGTGATGGCTGACAGCCCTGTCTGTGTCTGATGGCAATCCAGCTGGAGTCAGGATTTGGGATCAGTGCACACCTTCCCTTGGGCCTGAAACCTGGAGAGCAGAAGCTGATCCCAAGTGCTGGAGGGCTTCAAGGTGCAGTGTTGGGATAAGGGAGGTAGCTCAGGAGACTTTGGAACAGTCTCAGGGTATTCTTTTGCAGCCATTTGAAACCAAGAAATCTTGTCTGAAGCAGGGAGGTTATTAAGAATAGATTATTTTTAGAATGGTACTGGAGTAGAAGCAGCAATTAGGTGAATAAGAACACTGCAGGAAAAGGAGAACGACTTGGGCTGTTCCGAGTGTAAATGAAGCCCTGCACTCATTCTTTCTGCAGTGGAGATATCCACTCTGTGTCAGAATGTCCCACAGGAATTGAAGAGTAAGTGTTCAAAGCAAAGTGACACATTTTCTTATTAAAGTAGAATATTTAAACGATAGGCATGATGGCAAAATTCAGTGAGCTTTCAGAGATGTATCGAATGCAAACTTATACATTGTCATTGCTGCAATAGCCAGTTAGAATCATGTGGTAGAAAAGCTTTATACAAAAAGCAGAACAAATCTTACCAAGCCCACTTTTGTCAATGTAATGAACTTACTTCCTAGAACCAGGATTGCAAACAGATATTTCAGTGTTTTTCATGTCCCTCAAAGTCAGCAGTGAGATTAATGGGGAGCCAAGTTAATCATGGAACCAGGAGAGGTAAATCGTGGTGTGGCTGACACAGAAAGCAGCCAGAACAATGCTCAAGTCTCTGTAGCACCAAGGATATAATATATCTCTTTTTTGGCAACTCTTAAATTAAAAGAATCCAAGGGCTGGTAATTTGAACTGTCTTTGAGGGGAGGCTGCTGTGGGAAATGACAAATAGCCCCTGAGAGATGGTGCTGTGTCAGTGTGAAGGCACATGATTTAAATTCAGGGGTTTTTAGAAATGTAAGAACTCACTCCCCTGCAAAAGCTGGTACAGACTCATTAGAGCAGCACAGTCAAATGGGATGAAATGGCAGAATAAAGGTGCCTGCTAAGATCTGAATTTGTTTTTCTTGTTTGTAAAGTGATGTCATGTCACATCTTTAGGAAGTTTTGCTGCCCCATCCTTCTCTAGCCTGTGGCACACTGAGGGCACAGGGAGGTTAAAGCTCTCCTTTTATGTTCTTGATTTTTGAGACACAAAGCCCAGATTTTCCCACTGCTGAATACAGTGCTGTTGATTCCCTTTGGAATTCGCTTCCCTCATTCCGTGAGGTTACCATGAGAACTTCTTAGGGCTTCACAGGTATTTTCTCATAATTCAGAGTGAGAAATTGTTCTGGAGGGCAACATGAGTAAATATACTTGATCTTCAAATGTACACAATTTGAACCAAGTCTAACCTGATTTTTCAGAACATTTAGCATTAGTTTTTAGTGTTTTGGCCCTTTGTTACAAGAACAGGTTCCAGCTGACTTTTTTCTTCTTGCAGCACTTAGCTCTTCTTTTCTTAAAGTGAAATGTGTGCTCATTGTAGGCTTGACTTTTAAGGTGGGTAAAGGTAGAAATTTGATCTTTTTCCCCCTCTGTGGGGTAAACTTTTTTCATTTTTCCTTCAAGTGATCAAACTGAGCCAAAGCTCCCAAGTCTGCTGCTTGTGGCTGAACAGGGCAGAGATTCAAAGAGCAGAGAACAGAAGCCTCTTAAACTCCATTTACCCTCCAGCTATTGTGTTATTGGTGTGAATAGAATAACTGGAAAATCTCCAGAAATTAAGATTCTTTGTTGGAGAAAAGCCTGCAGTTACTGTTGCTAAATAGCTACCTTAGCTTGTTATGCATGGGCTGTTAATGTAATTACAAATTAAATCACATTTAATTTGTATTAAAATCCCCTTTTGATATAAAAGTATGACTTTGTTAGTGTGGCTTTTCTTTATCCCAAGAAAAAACCAATTCTTTACATCTGGGCAGGTTTTAATGTCCCTTCTGCCTGGGAAAAGCTCTGAAATCCCAGGTTTGTTTATGCACACCCCACCCCAAACATTAACATACACATATGTAGGTACAGCCATATATGTTGGGACATTTCTCTGTGTGTGTCTGGGCTTAGGAAACAAAATTCAGACAGCATGGGCAGGTTATCCTGAATTTTGACCCCTTCTTAAAGGGTTTTACACAAAACCTTCTTTTTACTTCTGTCATAACTGTGGTAATTAATACAAGATAGAATGTTTGCCTTTCAAGTCATATTCCTATGGAGAATATGGATAGGAGCCTGTATTTATAGGAAAATAGATTCATTTTAAGGATAGGGAGTGGTGGGGTTTTGGTATTAAATATTTGTTATAAGATCTGGAGAAAAGGGAAGGCAATTAAATTTGATGGATTATTTGTTGAAGACTGCAATAAGATTTATGTTAATGGATAAATATGAGTAAACTTGAGTGATGGCAGCCTTGGCAGTTGTTCAGACAGCCTGTAATGCAATATATTGTGAAATTAGTTGCTGTGATAAAATATTTTCCAAATTAATTAGAGAGTGAGAGAAGGAAGCTTTGGGTGTTGGGTGAGAAGTGGAAGTTAAGTCAGTGCTCCAAGCTTCCATTGGAACAAGGTTCTTAGAACTCCAAGGAACCCTTCTGAACACACTAACTTTTGAAGATTTCTGAAGAAATCTGATGCAGAGATTGCTGCCTTCTTGGTTCTCTGTAAAGAATGCCACTGAAGACTAAGAAGCTCACCCTTGAATTGGGTCACTGGTCCAGCTTGCAATCTTCATATTTTATAGTTTTCCCAAAACTCCACTGTCTGTAAAGAAAGGAAAAGATGAAACCGTGCTCTAGGTTGAGATGCAGCTCCAATTCAGAGCTCCAAAACCCAGAGGAAGGCTCCAGCCTCGTGTGTGGTCCGTGGTGGAAGTGGGCCCTCGGCTGGTCTTTCCCGTTGGCACATGGACAGACGTCATCCGTGGGCTCAGCACTGGGAATGTCCCCCTGCTCTTCCAGCTGGCTTGGCTCCACGCACTCTGAGTCAGTACTGTCTCTGCCAGGAATGTGGAGAATGCTGAGGAAATGGAAGGAAGCAGGGAAGGCACTCAAGTGTGATGTTATTGGAATAAATCTTAGGCCCGCTATGGAAAACTTCCTAAAGTAAAATCTCCTGTAGTGTCCACATTGCTTGGTACAAAAGGTTAGAATGGAGGTGTTCTACTCAGGCTGAGCAGCTCTTCAGGTTTGAGCCAACTTGGAGCCTTTCTTACCTAGTGGATATTTTTTATTTCAGTCTCTAGTCTGGCTGAGGATCGTGCTGTGTGAAGGGTCTGTTCTTCAGCAAGAGCAGGAGTCACTTTGTGCTTTTGACAATCCCTAACCTGGAAAGGGAAGTTCCAGGTGGCTCCCAGGTGGATTTGTCCCCAGAGCTTGGGACACAGGCACAGAGAAATGTCTGGAAGATGATGTGCTCTGAAGACTTTGCAGTGCGTGGATCAGTATGTGCTCCAACAGCATATGTTGTGTGTCTTCATTTATATTGGGACATGTCTGTGGGAGAAGGAACAAATCACAGGTTCTGCAAAAACTGCACTAGATAGGCTGGTTCATCTGAAACTAAACCACTGAAAGGACTTGAGCAGTAACATTTTAATGTCTGTGAAGTCCAGCAAGCTCTGCAGCAGGTTTTTGCTGTAAGTTTAGCAAAATTTCATGTAATTGAAGAACTCCTGCAGAAACATGGTTGTACAGGTAATAAATACTTTCCTGCAGTGAGGGGATGACAGCTGAGGGCACTTGTGCCATGTTCATTTCTGCTCTGCTGGCTGTGCTCACGTGAAGTCGGTGCTGTATGATCACATCCACATCCCTAATGCAGGGTTTTCCTTAGTGCTTCCCACCAATGTGTGATATTGCCATTATTACACATTTCTGCTTGCAGGGTTCTCAGTGATTGGTACCAAGTGAATTACACTTGCCCAGCTCAGCAAAGGTTAAGCGTAGCAGAGTAATTATGGAGATTTTTCTGGTAGTAGATCCCACAAAATAATCTAATTTACTGTCTAATTTTATCTGCTGTACTTACTGAGACAGCAAATAGATTATAAGATGTTTGGGGAATAGTAATTTAAAAGAGGGAAGAAAAGCCCAAACCTCAGGGTATAAGTGACAGTTTGACTACAGTGAATTAATAAAGGCTCACTATATTTTGTGATAATGAAACACAAAGAGCCTGTGAGTGAGGCATCCGGGGTAGCTCAGTAATTGTATGTTATGGGGTGCAGGTGAGGGCTGTATGGAATGCATATAAAAGGCTGGAATTTGATTTTCCTCTTCCCTGACATCTGAGTGATCAATCTTTGTTGTTTTTAATGACACTTCAAATTATGTTATCGCTTTTATATTAAGCTGATTCTTTGTCTCCAGTGTCTGAAATCCGATTGCTTCACTCTTTTGTGAAAATGCTTCATTGTCCTTTACAAAATTAAGATGTTTTGCTTTATTAAAAAAGCAGCTTTCCTTTAAGCCCGGGATTTTTCCACAGCTGATTCATACAGAGGGAATCACCAAGGAGCCTGGCAGATTAATTGTTTTTTCCATTAAACTTCCACTGAATCACCTATTGGGAAATTGAACTCAGCTCTGGGTTTTCTGGAGGAAAATAATCAAAGGGAATATAAACATGGCACACGTTGAGATGGCTGAACAGGAGAATTCCCATAAATATTCCAATACTACAAGTAGTTTGTGAGATCCCCTAGGACAAACTCAAGTGACAAGGAGGAATAGTTTTTAATAGTTTCAGTAACATCTCAACTGCTGTCAGTAACTTTTCCAGAGGCTGGCAGTGGGAAAGGAGCATCCTAAGGCACGTGTTGCTTTTAGAGGGTAACAATGGATATCCTGCAAAAGGCATTAATGTCCTCAGAATGCCACGGACGTGCTGATGGCCTTTGATCATTCCTTCAGGACGTGACAGTGGCGGTTCTGGGGACACAGCTCCTTCCCTGCTCCCTGTCCTGCTGTCCCTGGCAGATCCAGCTCCCTGCTTTCATCCCAGCCCTCAGCACATTCCCTGCTGCAAGAGCAAAAAGTCAAAGCAGCTCTTTTACATCCTAAAAGAAGGTAGAAAATGTCGTGGGTGGATGTGTCAAGGTCCAGGCTTGCCTTACTCTGGTGTTTTTCTTTAGGCCTGGTTTTCGAGTGTGTCTAAAGTGCCATTCCCACACAAGCCTGGGACATTTTTCCCAGCATTTGAGAAGCTCTTAATACGAGTTTTCAAACTTGTATCTTCACTCCAATTCCCTGCACTTCTTCCAAGGCAGCCTTTCTGTAGTCCTGGTGTTTCTCATGGGAGCAGTGTGGCTTTCCTGACAGAGCTCCTGGATAGGGACATCTCTTTGGATGCTTTTAACACTTAATGCCACTTCTGGTTTTGTTTGCTCTGCTTTTAAATGGATTAACCAGAAATTTGATCAACAGTTACAATGGGATCATAAATCAATATTTAGCTGATAAATAATAGTGAGATGAGGCAAAAGTCTCTGTCCCAACAATTTACCTGTCCAAGCAGGTCAGGATTGATCCTACTGATGTAACTCCAGGAAAATTTCAAATGGAGAAAGTACCGAGGTTGATTTTTGTTCGTTGGGCATTCTACATAGAGACCAAAAAAGGCAATTGTTGTAATGTTCATTTATTGACAGAATTCAGGCCCTTCCTGCCCACAAGCCACTGAGGGTGCCAGGCAGGAAGCCACCAGGTTGCCTTCCCTTTCCCCCAGACTCTTCCTTTTCCAGCTGCAAATAAGAATGGCTCTGGGTCAGCATCCAGGCACAACTTGTTGTCCTGGTTTGGAGTTCTTGGCATCTTATTGGAAAATTTGTTTGGTATTTTATGTGGAAGTTGGAGGAGTTGGAGTGTTGAAGGAACTTGGAAAAGTCATGTACAAATTTATAGCAGGTGAAGGGCAGTGGTGGCTGCTGTGGGAGCAGGATGTGGCTGCAGGCTGAGGGTGCTGCACTGAACACGAAGTGCCACCTTTATCTGCCCCATTTAGCAGCAAGAGCAGATAGATTGTAAGAGTTAGAAACCCTTCCCTGCAATTTGCAGATCAGGGGGGGAGGTTCTGTACAGACCTGTGTCACCTGATGAATCTGTATTTTGAATTTCTTTTAGCCTGTATCTTATTCTGAAGTATTTAATCTCTCAGGGATGGCTTACCTTTTCACAGAAATTCAATTCCTGTACATTGTATAATGTGCGTTGCTGTCCTTGTGTTGTAAAGGCACAGTCTGTCCTGTTGTGCATCCCTCAGCTTCCCAAGCAGTCAGTCATTCCAGCTGGAACTGCAAAATGCCTTCTTTTTAATTATGTGATTACAATACCTCATTTTTCTTCAGTTCTGGCTGCTCTTGACTAAATACCTTGGATCACATTTAATTAAGAACAAGTGAAGCTGCAAGTGCAGAAAGATGAGCTGCTGTTGTGGAATTGATAGGGTTGAACTTAATTTTCAGTGTGGGATGTGATGGTGTAATTAAAACTCCTCTGTGTCCCACACTGGGGTGGTGTCCATGCAATGACCGTGTCC
>WAAE01019071.1:0-42787 GCA_013400495.1 Nicator chloris
AGATGTCTATCAAAAAAACTCCTTCTCTAAGAAAGAGTGTAAACAAGCTAAAACTACATGTAAACAAATCTATTATTTACAGAAAAGTGCATGAGAAAAAAAATTTCAAAAAGTAAACATCAGAAGGCTGAAAAACCCAGGGTGACACAGTGTAGCAGATTTCGATGAAAGACTGAGTTCTTTAAGGTAAAATTTTACATTAATTTGTTAGTTAGCATTGTTCTGTGGAAACACACAAGAATTTTTATAATTACTATTTAAGAGGTAGCTTACATATTATAAGAAAATAGAACGTGTGATTTGGATTTAAATCTCTTATTCAGACAGCTCTTTATGTTATTTCCAGAGGAGTCCTGTGCATTTTAGAGTAACCTTGATGAACATTCTGGTAAATCAATGGGTGATGAACCTCAGTGAAGGTCTTAAGTTGATCTTTCACAGAGATTGTTTGATTTGGATTTTTTTTTTTTTATTCCTAAATTAATTTGAAATAAATGCAATAAATGCATTAACTGGTCTCAAAATCAAAAACTCATATCTTGAGTTAGAAGGGGCCCACAAGGACCATCAAGTCCAGCTCCCTGCTTCTCACAGGACTATCTAAAACTGAACAATGTGACTTAAGTATGTTGTCCAGGTGGTTCCTAAACTCTGACCAGCTTGGTGCCATGACCCGTTCTGTTCCAGCTGGGTGATTAGTGAATTTTACTAAGATCCTGGTCTTCAGATTTTATACTGTGTGCAGTTTCATCTTATCATTATGGTTTGAGGAATAAAATAAATATTGTTAAATTTTAGGGTTTCAAATCGAGTGATATGAAGGCTTGGAGACGACACTGGAATCATCAGCTTTACAAAGCTCTGGAGCATCAGTATCAGATGGGCTTAGAAGCACTCAATGAGAATTTACCAGAGATAGTTATTGATCTAACATTCAAGTAAGATTTTTTTTTTTTGCCTTAAAAGAAAATATTCATGTGCAGATTACATTAAACTATTAGTTTTTCTATTATTGTTTCACTTTTTAGGCAAGGTCGCTTGCAATTCAGACCTCCTTTTGAAGAAGTACGAGCTAGATATTATAGAGAAATGAAGAGATTCATCTCTATTCCAAATCAGTTTAGGGGAGTAAGTGAGGCAGATGATGAGTCTATATTCACTATTATGACCGAAAGAAATGCAAATGGATTTCTGACCGCTTTCAGTAAAGCAGAGGATTTGTTCAGAAGGCTGACAGATGTTTCTAATCAATTCAAGGTATTTTCAATAGTGGGCTGATTCATACCTTTTTTCACTTAGATTTGTATCATTTTATGCTTTGGACATTCTAGAAGTAGCTGAGCAATGATGTTTGTGCATTGTTGTCCTTTTCTTTAAGGCATATAAGCAAGTCCATCCAAGTCAAGCCAACCACTTAAGCACATGCCTGACTTGAAGTATATGTACAGTTCCCTTTTCAAGCTCTGTATAATAGCTGACTTTTCAGTCTTTCTGTTTTGAATATCCTTAAATGTGTGAACATGTCAAAGCATTTTTTACCTCCTGCTTTTTGCACTAAGAAAATCTACAGATAATTGAAGAAGCACAAATGTTAAAGACAATATAACTTGAAAATAATATTAAAGTATTTTAATGTTATTGAGAAACAGTTTTTAATCTGGAAAATATTTCTTTTCCATGGAATAAAAAATAATGTTGGAAAGGAATGGGTCGTAATTGGTCAAGTAGATATGGAACCTTTGGTGAAAGCACATCTTTCTAGCAAACAGGACTGGGAAAAAAACTTCAAGGCATTAAAAGTGAGAGGGAAAGAAGCAGAACGTCTTCCAAGGTATAGTGTAACTCTATTCTTTTTTTTTTTAATTTTGTAGTCTATCAGATATTTTAAAGGTAATAGTAAAATAGAGACGAAGATCTAGATAGAATTTCAAGTGTTTTTAAAATGTTGATGTAGTTTTTAAATGTTTAGATTTTAATTTTCACTTTTAGTTTTAGGTACTTTTATCTGTGCCCCCTTCTCTGAAAACTTTTAGTTACTTCCTCTTAATAAAATGGGAAACTTCCTCAGAATTCAGAGCTAATTCTGAAAAAGTACAAAACATAATATTTTAACAAATCTTTTAGCCAAGTCCTGTACATGTGAAATATATATGGCAGTTAGGAACAGATATAGCAAATGTTTGTCATGAAGTAATTCCTGTATTGAAACATTAGATTGCCTCTTATAACTTATAGTTTAAAATATGCTAGTTAGGCTTTTATTCTTAGATAAATTCACATGAACTTACTGTACTGTGTGGTTAGAGTTCTGGAGTAAAACTGGTAGGAATCATGCTTCGAACAAGGAAAAAGATGTGACAGTCCATGCTGGAGAATGCGCTGGTAGATCTTGCTGGCTAGTGATGCTCTAAGTAGTAAAGATTTCCATGAGTTCATGGACAGACTGAGGTGAATAGAAGAGAAACTGGCTGATGTGCCTTATAGCCAGAAGCGACATGTTACTGAGAAATCCATGAGTTGAAAATATTAGTGCTGAGGGAGGATAATCAGATAAGATACCAGATAAGGTAGACCTTTTTCTTAATGTTCTTTAGGTATCTACTTGTGGTCACTGATGTATTAGATACGGGCCTTGAAATGACTCTCTGTGGCTTTTCTTCTTATTACTATTGAAGGATGAGTTAGTAAACTGTCATGGAAATTAGAGAATTAAAGACATGAATATACAAATAATGAAAGTATTTTTCTTTTGAGTAGGTCATAGTGTTTCAGAATTTTATGGCACTGATAATATAGAATCAAGGCATTTTCTAACTATTTGGAGAAGCATACCACTTCAGTCCCTATAAAGCTGAAAGTATATATACAAAATTGTTATAAATATTGCAATACTACGAGTAATTTTCCCAATAAGCTATGACTTTCATTTGTAGAATTATTCGGGAAATTTTTCATTAAACTACTAAGTTAGGGTAAACTATAGATGTGCATAGATCTAGAAATACTAACATGTTAGTATGCTACTGAATATTTGCTGTCTTTTGGTCTCTTTTTTTTGAAGCACGATCAGAATAGATTGTTTAACTGTTAATTGCAACCCTGTGAAAACTGTAATTGATGATTTCATCCAGAAGTTGTACGACATTCTGGTTGTTTCTTTGAGAAAAGCTATTCAAGGTAAATAACTTCAGTGAACAGTATTTTATTTTTGTTTGTTTCTGTTGAAACACATTTGTGTTAATCCAAATACTCTTTTAAAGAAAAAATTTACTTTCAGGCACAGTGAACTGCAGAAATCACAATGCAGAGAAGGTAATCTGTTACAGCTGTGTATTCCTCAATATTACTTTTTCACTACAGACCTAACCCAGGACCCTTTGATGCCCATTGTGTATCTTCCCTGTTCTCTTGTTTGGGCCACATCTGTTACAGGTGTAAAAGAATATATATGAGCATTGTTTTCCTTGTTTCTTTTATCTGAAGGAAAATTTTATTGCTTCAGAGAGGAAAATTTATTTAATGTTTGAGGGAGGGAGATTTCCTAGGTGTTTGAGAAGGTGTCATAAAATGTAATAAAAATGCTATTCGACATTTCTTTTACGAATTGAAATACTTCATGAAGAGTCTAAAATGATGTAGACTTACTCCATAGAATTGCTTGTAGTTTAGATTGTCAAAACTGTTAAAACTGTGTTGAAGAATACAAAACATTTCCCTATTTTGGGTGGTCGACCTATATCTGGAACAGCAGGAAAAAATGGAATAAAGTGTAGATGATGAGGAATAACAGTGCTTTGTGCTTTAAATCTAATGGTTATCAGAGGAAACATAGAACAGGGATTGTGCAAGAAAGTGAATTACTTCCATAGCATGAAAGGTGAATCTCTCCTGGAAGATTTCCTGGAGCTGTACAGCTCCTTTCTCAGTATCAAAAGAAATTTACCTTGGTAGGTAAATACAACATTATAGTTTATTCAGCATTTGTTTGTGAGTCCTTTCAATATGTAAAGCAAGGTGGCTTTAGTTAGTTAGCCTCTTTAAAAGACCCAAACCAAAACAAACAGAAAAAAACCCCAAAGAACCCTGAAGCAATTTTAACATTTATTTTTATCTGTTTACCTAAAAAAAAAAAAAAAGACCTATACAGCCTTTGAAAGTATATAAATAAATGCTTCAGTATTTATGTTTAATGTTCAGAAGGGATTCTGGTACTCATGTCTAAATCATACACTGAATGCAGTGGATCACATTTAAAAAGCTTGTATAAACACAAATGGGCAATTTTTGTTCAGGTAGTAGACAAGCTTGGAGTCTGCAATTTTTAAACAAATACTTTGCATACTTACGACTAATGCTGTATCCTTGTGTATGTGTCTGACTTGCATATTTAAAGCTACAAATATTCTCTCCATGATAA
The DNA here is from genome assembly GCA_013400495.1 of Nicator chloris. NCBI lineage: Eukaryota > Metazoa > Chordata > Aves > Passeriformes > Pycnonotidae > Nicator > Nicator chloris. Next base: position 4,418 of record WAAE01019071.1, read on the forward strand.
CTTTGGTTTCCATCTTCATGTAGCTCACCTATGTGATGTTTCTACATTTCTCACTGATGCCATGGAAACACTAGTGATCAGGCCCCAGACTGTAGAGGAAATAGCAGAAGACAATTTAAAATATTTAAGCCTTCATGAACGAAAAGAAGGGGTAAGGCACTATTTTATTGTATTCAGAACAACAGCTATAAAACTGTAATTACTTCCTGGTATGGAAACGTACATTTAATAGTAACTAATAAAGATCATGCAGAGGTCATGTAGGGTCAGGGCAGTAGTCCCTGTAGCACAGTAATTTGTGTCCAGCAGTGGAGTGATTTATGTAGGGGAAAATATAAAATCAGGGTAGCATATTTGACACTTTTTACTTCTAACCTTCAGCCTGAACCTTTTTTGAGTTTTATGTAGTTCTTGAACATACAGTAACGCTCAGTGGATTTCTTTTCCACAGCCTCACCTTGTCTTCTCTTGAAAGCAAATACACGTTTGACATGCAGAATATACTCTGGTAAAGTGTAGATCAATTATCCATTACATGAAGGACCCCTCTTTTTATTTCTTTTCCCAGCTGGCACCTGTTAGCTTCATACCATTTATGTCTTACACTGGAAGAGATATGGACCAAACAGTTCCTGTTCTTCCTTTTCATGGCACATGACTGTATTCCACTTTGTTGTGTCTGGTATCAGCAGTCTCTATTGTAGATTGAAGAGTGTTAGTTAATCTAATATTTTTTTAATGCATAAGCCCATTCATAACTTTGATCATCCTTGTTGCCTTTTGATAAGTCTTTTCTTCTGATTTCATTTTGCTGTGTGACCAACAGATTTTTCGCAGTTTTTAAGATCTGAATAAACCGTGGATTTACATGATAAAATAGTAATATTACCTCCTATTATCTTTTTGGTCTCTGTGACTCATAACATTTGTTTTGCTTGCTACTCCTTAGATTAAGCTCACATTTTGGTAGAACTAGCTGTCATAACCCCAAGATACCAGCCTGAAGTGCAGTTTTTATCTTAGGACTCAACTTGTACAGGCAAAATTTATTTTTTTTAACATTTATGTCACTTCATGGTTATCTACTTGAATTTTGCTTGCCACCAGTATCATCAGTCATTATTTCTTCTACATTCATTCTGCAGTTCTTGACAGGTGAAGTATTTTAATGCCTGCAATAACATAGTATCATCAGTAATCTTTATCATCTCACAGGCTGGTCTCCTTTTCCAATTCTTTTATAAGCACTTTGAGCAGTACAGAACAGGTATCTACACAACCCCATGGGCGATATTTTTTGATTGCAGAAACTAGCCATTTCCTCCTAACACTGTTTTCTGTCTTTTTCCCAATTAATTATCTGTGCAAGGATGACCTTTGTTCTTATTTCAAGGTTATCGGTTTTCCTTAAATACCTTAGATGAGGGTTTGTGTTAAAAGCCTTTTGGAAACTCAACTGGAATATATGATTTAATTTTTCTTCATCTGTATCCTTACTGATGCCTTTAAAGAGCTCTGGTTCTACAAGATTGTGGAATTCTACAAAACCCATATTGGCTCTTCCCAACTGGACAGTATTTATCCTGTGAAGGATTCAGTTCTGAATGCATGCATCTGAGTTGAGGTGTTTGTGTGCAGGTGTCTGCAGTGCATGTGCTGTTAATGAGATACTCAGCAGAAGTCTGGTCCAGTTGCCCAAAAGAGCAGTTCTAGAGTTACCAAGATGAATTTCCAACATCCCCACAAGGCTGGCAAACATAACAAATAAGTTCTGTTCTGGGAATCCTTTTCCTTTCAGTAGTTGCAGCTGGAGGCCATGCAAGTGCTATAGGACATCTGTGGTGGCCCGAAAAGTGTCTTTGTGGGGAACTGAATCCTGTCGCAGTAGTGTAGTCAGCTGCAGCCTTGAGAAGTCCTTGTTGCCCTGGGGTAGGCACCTTGTGGCTCATCCTTCTGAGTTCATTTCTTAGCTCCACTGAGAGCTCAATGCAGTTATTGATGCGTAGGTGTCTGCTGTTTGAGGGATGTCCTGCATGTCAGACAGCTCCATATGAGGCTCAAGGTAGATAAGAGGATGAAGAGGAAGAGGGGAAGGTTTCGGGAAGGGAAGGGCAGGGAAGGGAAGGGAGGGGAAGGGGAGGGGAGGGAAGGGCGGGGGGTGGGGGGGTGGGGGGGGGGGGGGTAGGGGATGGTAGGGGGGTGAAGGGGAGGACCGGTGGGGGGGGGGGGGCGGGGCGGGGAGGGGGGGGGGGGGCGGGGCGGGGAGGGGGGGGGGGGGGGGGAGCGGGGGAAGGGGAGAGGGGAGGAGGAGGGAGGGGAAGGGAAGGGAAGGGGGCAATATTATATGGCATGGAATATCTCTGCCTGGCTGTGTCTCATGGGTTGAGATAAAGGCTGTTTAAGAGGTAAAGCAAAAGCTGCACAAAATCAAAGCAAACAAGGAATTAATTCACACTTCCCATGGACAAGCAGGTGTTCAGCCATCTCCAGGAGCGCAGGGCTCCATCATGTATAACGGTGACTTGGGGAGACCAGCGTCTCTCTGGATGCCCTCTTCCTTCTTTCCCCAGCTTTCTATGTTGAGCATGATGCCATCTGTTGTGAAATGTCCCTTGGGTCAGCTGGGGTCAGCTGTCCTGGCTGTGTCCCCTCCCAGCCCCTTGAGCCTCCCAACCCTCAGCCTCCTTTCTGGTGGGGTGGGCTAAGGAGCGGAAGAGGCCTGGGTAAGTCCTGCTCAGCAGTGACTAAAACATCCCTGTGTTATCAACATCCTTTTCATGACAAATCCAAAATACAATCCCATACCAGCTCCTAAGAAAAAAATTAACTACATTCCAGCCAAAGCCAGCAAACACAAACACAGATTTATCGAATTCTCCAATTTGATTGAGTTGATCTCTGCAATATATAAGGTGGCACTTACCTCATTCATAGTTAACACTCACTTCTGTATATCTCATGCTAGGATAGAAGTCAAGGTTTAGAATTTCTCTAAATACCTCAGATACTATTCTTTCAAATGTTTTATTATTATTCTATAAGCAGTATTAAAAAAGCAGCTTGTTGTCTGTGCATACAGAATTGGCAATTCGTATGTGTTTGCTTTAAATAAACGGGATTTGCTGAGTTTTTACATGCACACTGATTTTTGATCTTTCTGATTTTAGGTTTTTCTCCTGTTTCAAGAGGCTGAAGATAAAAACAAACTTCTGCGAACTGTGGCTGGTGCAGGTTTGGACAGTATCAGTAACCTAAGAGCTACATGGGATAAATTTGAATTAATGATGGAAAGCCACCAGCTTATGATTGCTGAACAGGTAGCAATGAAAGCTGAAAATTTTACCTGAAAATGTTGAAGTTATTCTTAATATTTCTGAAACAAAACTTTTTTCTTAGATTTAATCCATAAATATTGTCAGTTCAATAACATAGGCATTATTGAGTTGAGGGAGGGCCAGTTAAGGAAGAATACTTAGACTCTTAAGCAGTACCTGTTAACTCAGAAGCATTAACAAGAGGAAACTTTCATTGAACTGATGCTGAAATAAATGTTGTATTGTTGTAGTTCTGTCTCAGAACAATTTTCTGGTGACAGAAATGGCTTATTAAATGCAATGGTTAACAGAGGAAAAGAGGATAACAGTTTAAAGGTAGCATTTGTATTTCTTTATCATGCTTCTAGTACTGATGCTTTTTATTTTCTTCTCATTTAACTTTGCTAACCTATGCACAGTCCTGTAATTCCGGTCCATAGGCAACCCACTTAACGCATTTGAAGTTCTACTGAAGAGATCAATTTGCTGTACAAATACAGCAATTTTTCTGTGTGCTATAAGAGGCAACCCTCAATAGGTACCATAGGCTGAATAAACGGATCTCAAGTACTAGCATAAGAAAAAATAGTAGTGCCCCCTTTAAAAGAAAAACAAAACAAGGAGAATAAAGTTGAACTGTTTCTTCAGGTATTATACAAGAAGCTTTTTGAGTTTGATTTTTGATCAAGTTGTCATTATCAAGTTTTGAAGTTGATGCTTTGATTTTGATGATAGTTGTGGATACAAACCATTAAGGAATGTAATTTTGCCTATTGCTTTGCAGATGGAAATGATGAAGGGAAATGTGCTTTCACGTATCAATATATATCTTCAAGACCTGGAAAAATTCAAAGCTCGCTGGGATCAGCTAAAGCCAAGAGATGATGTCATTGAAACAGGTGGTCAGGATGTACTTGAGAAAAGTGCTCAGATGATAAAGGAAAAAAAAAAAGAATTTGATGAACTTAAAACTGTGGAAGAAAAACTCATGTATGTATGTTTATTTCCCTGTATATCTTATTCATTAATGTATTGATCTTTTGCAGCAATAATACCTCAGAAAATGCTCACTAATTTTTATCACAACAGATATTGAAAGTAATTTAATTTGTATTACATGTTTTTTGTTAGCTTTTCTGGGTCCTTTTTCTAGATTTTACCTAAAATGAATATCTTAAGCTAAGTTTTTCCAGTTGTTTTTTGGATAAATAAATTGAGAAGTCTCTTAAGGTCATGCAAAAGAAAGTTTTTTCTTAAGTTTTTTCTACACAAAGGCTTAATTCTGACTTTTGAAATTCTCACAAAGAGAAGCTTTGGGATATTGGTCCAAAAAGAACCTCAATCCTCTTGTAACTTAAGTGGACAGGAACTTACTTCTCCCAGAAAGTGTCTGTGCTCATTTTTGCAGATCTTGAGGATGAAGTTTTCTATTTAACTTCTTACCTTGGCATGTAAATGATGGTAAATAAAATTAGCATACTCTTTTTACCACCAGGAAGAAACAATCCAAATTATTTTCCTTCCAGCTTCGATTTTGAAGGCACAGATTAATTCACCTTTCTCATAAATAAAAAATAAGTGAAAGTTTATGGAAAATAATTGTGAATATGGGAGAAGGTTGTTGTGTAAAAGAGTTATCGCTCATATTTCTTCATTATTCTATTCAAGAAAGAGATTGTAAGGAATTGCACTTGGCAGCAATATTCTTCAATAAAGCAAATGACTTGACTTAAAAAAGTATGATGATTTCTGTATGGTACTGTTTCTTAATCCATAAAAGTACAGTGGAATAATGTAATGCATAATGCAATGATCTTTTTATGCAGTGAAGAATGCCATCATTTTAAATTGGAGGAGCCTGACTTATCATTGTCAGAAGCTGTAAGTCAAGATATTCAGAGTTGTGCAGAAGTCTGGGCACTATATGAAGAATTTTATCAAGGTTTTCAGGAAAAAGCCAAAGAAGACTGGATTACTTTTAGGTAACATTTTTAACTTTATTTTTAATGGGCATACAAGTGTGGTTGTAGTACTGTGTTGTTATGACCTTTTTATGTTTGATTTTCATGCAGAACTAAGATATACCTATTTGAAGAATTTTTGTTTAACTGGCATGACAGACTGAGGAAGATGGAAGAACATACTGTAATGACAGTAAAGCTGCAAAAAGAAGTGGACAAATATAAGGTAAGATGCTAAGTACCCTGGAAATATTCAAGGTCAGCTTGGGTGGTGCTTTGAAAAACCTGGTCTAGTGGAAGGTGTCCCTGCCCACAGCAGGGGCATTGGAACCCAGTGATCTCTGTCATTTTCAACCCAAATAATTCTGTGAGTCTATGAATTTCAAAAAGGCCTGTGAAACAAAAAATGTTTTCGTATTACTGTTGAATGTACTCCATTCTATACCTCCTTGTTCATTTCTTACAATAAAACCAGTTAATATTTAACAAAATGTCTTCTGATAGGGATTTGAACATTTCACTTACTTTTAGGAGCCTTTAGTTCACGACGGTAAACAGAATGGTCATTACAGCTTACGTAGACACAGATTTACAATGAGTTGTCTTCAGAATCATACTCCCAAACTTTAAATTCAGGAACTGGAAAAATGGTACCTCAGTTTAAGAATTTAAATTTTATTTTTGTTTGAATAGCATGTCACTCCATAATCAAAGAGATGTAATTTTCATAACAAGTAGATGGATTTACATGTGCATTTTTTTCTATAGATGATAATTCCACTCCTAAAGTATGTAAGAGGAGAACATCTTTCTCCTGACCATTGGTTGGATCTCTTTCGTCTTCTGGGTCTTCCCCGAGGCACTACACTTGAGGGTTTGCTATTTGGAGATCTACTAAAAGTGACAGATGCCATTATAGAAAAAGCAATGGAACTTAAGGTATGAATAATTTTAAATACAGGATCTATAGTCTTTTTATGGTTTATTTTATGTGGTATATGTTGTTCTGTATGCATATATCTTTAATACTATAGAAGTAGAATTTGCATTATATTTTTGAATGGAGAGTTTATTGGAATCTCTGTAGTTTCATATGAGATCTGTTCTTGCTTTGAAATAGGATTTGAATTGTCGAGCTCAAGGTGAAATCACAATCAGAGAAGCATTACGTGAGCTTGAACTCTGGGGAGTTGGAGCTGTCTTTATGTTAACAGATTATGAAGATAGCCAAGGCAAGACTATCAGGCTTATTAAAGACTGGAAGGACACAGTCAATCAAGTTGGAGATCATCGCTGTCTTCTACAGTCTCTTAAGGACTCTCCATATTACAAGGGTTTTGAAGATAAAGTGTCCATCTGGGAAAAAAAGCTAGCTGACTTGGATGAGTACCTGCAGAATTTAAACCAAATTCAAAGGAAATGGGTCTATTTGGAACCGATATTTGGTCGTGGAGCTCTCCCCAAAGAACAAGCTCGTTTCAACAGAGTTGATGAAAACTTTAGGTTGGTGTTATGGAATGTGACTTACCTTTTGTAGTATCTTTGACATGTAGTCTAGAACATTCTTCATGGTGAAAATACATGGAACAATTGGCATATGTATGGAGAAGAAGGTCAGTGTCTGGAATTCAGAAGATATATCTGTGTGATGGCAACATATATCTGAACAAAGGTGGTAATGTTTTCATTTAATGGGACACGTGAAGAAAGGAATCGTGAAGTGTCAAAGACTGTGACCTAGGCAGACAAACACAAGATTAGTCTTAGCAGCAGAGGTAGAGGTGATGTAATTATTTTTTCAAGAATCATGTTGAAGAGTATCACTTTGTTCACTAAGAAAGTAGTTTTGGAAGTTTTGGAAGAAACAGATGGTTTATTTGTTCCAAACAAGTCAAAAGTTAAAAAAAGGGAGTAGGTTTTAGAAATACGGAAAGATATGTACCATTATCTGTCTTGGCTTGAGTTGAAATGACTTAAACGGAAATAAAAGTCAAGAATTGAATTTTCTTGGTTCTGGGTAGAGAAATTTTAGCAAGAAATCATTATTCTTAAATTACATTGGAGAGATGTTGAGGTAAATTCTGAAATGTTTCAGCATTAGTACTGAAACCGAAAAGTTATATATCAGCTGTTTGTATTATTTACCTGTGTGTTTTTATTTATTTAACTTTATATATGTCATATTTAAATTAAAATTATAATGGATTTATGAATTTTTTTTTCTGTCAAGATCCATTATGTCAGATATTAAGAATGACAACAGGATAACATCGCTGAATGCCCGGGCAGGAATAAAAAATACCTTAAGTACCATACTTGACCAGCTTCAGAGATGTCAGAAATCTCTGAATGAGTTTTTGGAGGTACAGTGAACATTAATACATTTTTTTATAAAGAAAGTCAGTAAACTTGGGTTTAAATCAACAAAATTGATTTATTCTGTTTTTATATAGGAAAAGCGCTCAGCATTTCCAAGATTCTATTTCATTGGAGATGATGACTTACTAGAAATTTTAGGACAGTCCACAAATCCTCTGGTTATCCAGTCTCATCTTAAGAAACTTTTTGCAGGTAATGCTATAATCTTTGTGAAATTTACTTATTTAGAGATAAGCTTCTTCAAAGCCAAATAATATATTGTAGTTCCATGACTAGACACTTAGTAAGTAATGACTTGGAGAATATGTAACTTCATTGATGTTTTCTGATTAACAGGCATTAATAGTGTCAGCTTTGATGAAGAATTTAAATACATAATTGCCATGAAGTCTGTAGAAGGAGAAACTGTGCCACTTAGAAATAAAGTTCTTCTATCAAATGATGTGGAGGTAAGAAAATCACACCCTAGTCTAGTTCAAATGTCTTTGAGAAATTAATTTGTAATGTAATTTTTGGGTTTTTTTATCTCTTTGTCAGGTGTGGCTTAACAATTTGGCTTCAGAGATGAAGGAGACACTGAAAAAAATGTTAATTGACTGTGTTGATGCTGGAAGAAAATCACAAGGTTCAATTGATCCTTCGCTCTTTCCTTCCCAGGTAGTAGTTGATCCAGTAATGTCACTGTGTAGTCTTAGAATTACCAAATAAGGTGTCTTTTTTAGTTCTATAAAGAACTATAAAGAACAGTTAGCTTTGGAAGAAAATAGTCCCAATCAAATCCACTTTACTAATTTATCATATAGAGAAATTCTTAACAATACGTACTCTTATTGAATTCCTTTGTAGACTTGAAATATTCAAGTCTTTTACATGGCAATCTGACATACCACTTAATGGAAAAGAGTTGCTGTGTTAGATTATGTTGCAAGTTTTGGCAAAATTTTACCAGGTTTTAAGATGGATTTATTTGTTCTTAGGAACGTAGCAAATGTAGAGTTTTGTTTAAAAACTATACAATAAAATACTTAAAATATCAGACACAATAAGCAGTTTCAAATTAATTGAAAGTCTGGTTACTTTTTATATGTGTTTGGTATTTATAAAATATAATTTGAACTTTCTCTTCCAAAGGTTCTTTCCTTGGCAGAACAAATTCTGTTCACTGAAGATGTTGAAAGTGCTATCAAAAACCGTAATCTGCAACAATTAGAGTTAGAACTCACGGCTAAACTGGACCATTATACTAGCATTGGTACTGGCATAGAAGATGCTGGGACTACAGGTATAAAAATGATAATTAATATACAGTTCTTTATTATGACTGCAGTTGTATAGTGTTTTTCATTCTGTTTGTTTAAACAGGAAATTATATAAATCTGTCTCAATTTGAGTTCATGAAACGGTTACATGAAGTCACTCACCTATTAGAGCCTTTAATATTTCAAAGTAAACAAAAGGATTTTTATTTAGATTAGAAATTATCTTGGAGAATTTATGTGTTTGGAGACCTCTTCTCTTAATTTTTTAATACGTTTCTATCGTTTAGCTTATGTACCTACTGTTTCACAGGAAGTGGCCAAACAGCAGTTGAGGTACCATATGTCAAGTTAGTATATTCTGTGAAATTGTGCAGGTGATTTATCTGTTTCTATATTAGATGTACACATCTGCATCTGATCTAATAATTCCTGAGTACTTTTGAGGCAAAATAAACTAGTTATTCTCAAGATATGATGGTTCTGAATCTTACATAGTCCGAATAGGTTAGAATAGTTATGCCTCTGAGTGCTTTTTCCTCTCCTTTGACAAAAGGTGGGACTTTCAGTGACTACATCAGGTAAAAAAGTCTACACTGTAGCTTAGGTGAGATGGCTTTTATCTTAGGTATAAAAAGACTCAATTTGATATGTAGTTGATAGTCTTCCACCACATTTGTATAGCTGCTTACTGCATTAAATTCTACTTTACAATTTGTGAACTGTAAACATCTGATATATTAATAAGAAATAGGATTCATATCACCTACCTCCAGAAGTCTCTAAGTGTGGTTCTTTATCTGAGCTCCCTTTCTGTGCTCTTTCAATAGCTGTTTGAGAAATTTTATCATTTTCAGTGGAGTGTATTTCATCTATAGTATAACACATTACATTAATGTTTTTAGTTTGGAAAATAGGTGAGATTTTGAAGTGAGTTGTGATTATTCTCACTTACTTTGCTTTAATTCCCATCATGGAATGGTATAGAAACACACAAACTGGATTTCTTTCAATGAAACTAAATTAAAAAATATGCTCTTAACAGTATACTTAAAGCACCCAATCTATTAATTAGCTTTTCACTCCACATCACCGTAATTATTCTGAGTAAAATCTCTAGAGTGCATGTAGTATGGTTTTCAGATGCTCAGCAGATCACTCAGTAGGTTGTGTGACATTGATTGCTGAAGTGGACGTGGCTATGAACACTCTTGGCGTAAATTGCTTTGCAGAAAAGCCTCTCCCTCTCCTTTTTCCTCTCCTCCTCTCTCTCCCCCTCTCCCTCTGTCTCACCAGAGGCCCCCGTGTAGAGGCAGACAAAGTCACTTCAAATTGATTAAAGTTACATGATTTACATTGTTTGTCAGGATCTTATTTTATGCTGCTTGCTTTAGAAAATAAAAGACCTTTATATAATTCAAACAAGATCTAAATAAAATCTACTGATAACAGAAAGCAGCACAATGAACTTGAGTGGGTAATGTGTGTCTTCCTTGCTACACTGGTCTGTTTTTTTCTTTTGGTGGTGTTATTTGCAGAATCTGGAATCCTCGAGCTCAAGCTCAAAGCTCTGATTCTTGATATCATTCATAATATTGATGTGGTGAAACAGCTGAATCAAGCTGAGGTTCATAATGTTGAAGACTGGGCTTGGAAGAAGCAGCTGAGATTTTATATGAACGACCAAAAATGTTATGTTCAGATGGTAGATGCTGAACTCCAATATACTTATGAATATCAGGTGTGGTTTTTTTACATAGTGGCTTTTAAATATGAGTCAAACACTTTCTCATTTCATATGTGCCGCTGATTGTCTCGTAACTTGTAATTTTTCCAAACTTTGTTATGTCCTTAACATGCTATTTCATAGATAATATTAAAAGATAGGGTAATAACTTTCATTCCTGATGCTGATGGGGCAAATGTAAGTTGCATCAATACAGCTGCGTTATAATATAAATATTTTTAATATGCTTGCTTTTATATATCTGAGTTTATTGCAGTTTCATCTGTAGTTCTGAAAAAATTTGAACAGTACATTGGCATTTGATATAAAACCAGAACAGCTTTGTAAGCAAATTCCTATTCTTAATGAGACAGAAATTTTGGCTGTTGCTTTATATTATCAAATTAATTACTTATGAATAAAATTAATGAAATTAAATTGCCAGTATTTTCTCTCTACCAATCAATATAATTTGTTTTGTTTCTGCAGGGGATTTCCCCAAAACTTGTTTATACACCTTTGACAGATAAGTGTTACCTAACTCTTACTCAGGCCATGAAGATGGGCCTTGGAGGAAATCCCTATGGTCCAGCTGGAACTGGGAAGACAGAATCAGTAAAGGCCTTGGGTGGGATTCTTGGAAGACAAGTATTAGTCTTTAATTGTGATGAGGTGAATATGGTTTTGTTTAATTTGGGAAATGAATAGCTACACCCATACTTCATAAAGCAATATTATATTCCAGAAATAATATTAAAATTATAATATTAAGTTTGGTTATATAAATTATTATTAGTAGTAGTAGTAGTAGCAGATATATTGAAATTATTATGGAAATTATTCTGATACTTTGTTAGTTGCCATTAGAACTTTGTGGATATTTTCAAGGACCTGCTTTTTAGTGGATGGGAAGACATTCTTTTATATTTTCTTGTTATTTGAATTTTGACAACATTCCTTTCAATTTCAAGGGCATTGATGTGAAGTCAATGGGACGCATATTTGTGGGCTTGGTGAAGTGTGGTGCTTGGGGCTGTTTCGATGAATTCAATAGACTTGAGGAAGCTGTGTTGTCTGCAGTATCCATGCAGGTTCAGACAATTCAACATGCATTGAAGAAACACAGTCCTGTGTGTGAGATGCTTGGCAAAAAGGTACAGAAAAACTTAATTATCTTGTTCACTTTGGCCACACCTAAAAACTGACTGCTCTAACTAAACATAGTCCACCCAGCATCTTTCAATAGTGTTTCATCTGACAATATATCATTACAATGCACTTTTAATGCTAGGTTGAAATGGATCCTAATTCTGGAATTTTTATCACTCTGAATCCTGCTGGAAAAGGCTATGGAGGAAGACAAAAACTGCCTGATAACCTCAAGCAACTTTTCAGGCCAGTTGCTATGACTCATCCAGACAATGAACTCATTGCAGAGGTTATTTTGTATTCAGAAGGCTTTAAGGATGCTAAAATGCTGGGTAGAAAATTAGTGGCTGTTTTTAATCTAGCAAGGTAAGCTTTCACCACCTCACCTCTCCCCTCCTTAGTAAAGTTACCTTTCTAATTCTCTTCCCTTGTAGCTCTTAAATTTAAATGAGTTACCATGCAAATCTCTGTACAGATACTTTTAACTTATAACGTTAAAATACTGCAATATATTGGGAGGTTGAGATGTGAAAATATCTTGAATTCAGTTACAATCTCAAGGGAGGAAATTGCTGCCCCCCTAGTATCTCACCAAATATAAATGTGAGCATATGGATGCTCACAAGCATTGTGTTGTATTGAGTTCTTAAAATTGTTGAAATGCAAGTGACTATTGGGTTAAAACTATGTGCATTGGAGAGTACAAAGATCAGGAGATTTAGTGAACACTGTTAGGGTCAATAATAAAGATGTGTTCAATATAACCCCTCTGAAAATTCCAGAGTGTCATTGCTGTATTTCTGAAATGCATTTCAGATGACACTACAAATACCTGCCAGTTTCTCTTTTGACCAAACCTGTGTTATAAGTGTGCTCATTCACCAACCCAAAATTTCAGATGCTGTCACCTCGAGCTTATTACAATATTGTTGTTTTTAAATTCAGGGAGCTTCTGACACCACAGCAGCACTATGATTGGGGTTTACGAGCACTGAAGACTGTTTTGAGAGGCTGTGGCAGTCTTCTTCATCAGCTGAAGAAAAGCAATGCAAAGCAAGAAGGTAAGAATGACCATACCAAACTTTTGATTCTTTAGCATCTTCTAGAAATATAATTCACTCCAGTTTTCTTGTTCAATGGAGTTTTAAAAAGCCATGGCTTGTATCTGTAGGCAATTTAGAAAAGAAGAAAAACCTTTCATACCTATGAAAGCCCACCTTCACTAGGAGATCACCAAAGATTTCTCATATTCTAGATTGAGCTTTTACATGATGGTAAGAACACAGATTACAGGACTTCATTTGGGAATCATTTTAAATGATTCTCAAAGACTTGTTTTCACTTGGCTTAGGACAAGAAAATTGATCCTCTGCTGCAGTCAGTATTCATTAGTTATCAGACCATTTTGACTCTATTTGAGTTTTGCAAAAATTGTCCCATGGCACTAGATCCAGATTGGTAGACAGAGACAAATAAAAGGGTAGGGTAGGAATGATAGAAATATATTGGACTAGACTAAATCACTGCATTTTAAAAAGATTTTTAAAAATATTGTTGTTTAGGTGTTAAATGAGAGGGAATTGATTAGTGTGTAATGGGTGAGCATTTCACATCTTTAGGAGATCACTACTGGTTCCTGTTTGCTTAAACAGCATATATCCGAAAGTTTACAAATTTTGACATAACAAATACTCTGCATCTGAGTAGCATCATAACCACCTCATATCTTTATGGAATGCATCTGTGGGCATATATTGTACTTACAGTAAGTATGCCTGACTATGCCTAGCTTCCAAGTTGAATAGTACATAACTGGAATTCTGGAGTCTATGCTCCAATTGTACTTTCAACATATAAACAGTGTTGACACAGCTTAAACGGATCTGTTTTCTTTGTTTTTATTTCCAGTTAATGAAAGTCACATAGTGGTTCAAGCTTTGCGGCTGAACACCACATCGAAGCTTACATTTGCAGACTGCACACGTTTTGATGAGCTGGTGAAAGATGTATTCCCTGGCACTGATTCTAAAGATGTGGAATATGCTGAGTTAACTGCAGCTTTACAACAAGCCTTTGAAGAAGCAAACTTGGAAATTATAAGCACACAGGTAAACACCAACTACAGTAACAGAACAGTATTATTCTGAATTAGAACTGATTGATATTCCAGTCATTTAACTAATTTCTGTTTTCTTTTGAAAATTCTTCCATAAAGATGTGAGAATAACTGGTAGTTAGAATCTAATTGCATGTATACAAAAAAATTAGATGTGTGTTCGAAGCATGGTAGATCAGTTATGTAATTGAAAGAGAAATAGTGCAAGGAAAATTAAGATGTGAACGTGTGACATGCAGTTGCATTCAAGCCAGGTACAAATGCCAATGAATATTTTGGACAGTGAAAGAATGAAATACGTGAATATTTGATTTTCGCAAGCAGTTCTCCACCTTGTTTTTATTTATTTATTGTAGAATTTGACAAAGTTTTGTGACTGTTAAATTCTCATTAAAAATATGCCCAAAGATGGCTATTATTTTTGTATTAGTAATTTAGTGAAATGCTTCTAACATGTAAAATTTACTTCTTCATAAACTTTAGTATCATAATTTTAAATATATCCGCTAATATCTATTGTTTAAAAAACCAAAATTAGAGAAGGTGTCAGCCCGCAAAGTAAATCTCAGTAATAGTATAAAGGAACATGTTTGATTTAGCTTTGCAATTTCAGATAGCCATTATCTCTTCCATTGTCTAGATCAAGAAGGCTTTGGAGTTGTATGAACAGCTGCGTCAAAGAATGGGTGTGGTTATCGTCGGTCCGAGCGGTGGAGGTAAATCAACGCTCTGGCGGATGTTAAAGACAGCCCTCGCTAAAACTGGCCAAGTGGTGAAGCAGTACACCATGAATCCCAAAGCCATGCCTCGGCATCAGCTGCTGGGCCGCATTGACATGGATACCAGGGAGTGGTCTGACGGAGTGCTTACGAACAGTGCTCGGCAAGTGGTGCGGGAGCCCCGAGGTGTGTCTGACAGGGACTTGCAGATTGTTGTGCTGAAACTGCTGAAATCGTTCCTTTTCAAGTACTTCTTTATATTGTGTTGTTATTTGTGGATAGCAAAAGGTAAGAAGAATGTCTGGTAACAATTGTAGCCAAAAGCCTTGGTACATTCTTTACAAATTTTGTGATGAGAAAGCAAAAACAGGCAGCAGAAGGTAAAGCATGTGAGGAGTGTCTTCATAGAACTGTAAGTCATAATGAAGAAATAATAAATAACATCAAGATAGCAAGGGGTGATGTTTTTGAACTGTTTTTCTTTGGTTTGGTACCTAATTTTTGTGTCTGGAAATAGATATTACTTCATGGATAATTTGTGATGGTGATATTGATCCTGAATGGATTGAATCTTTGAATTCTGTTTTGGATGACAACAAATTGTTGACTATGCCAAGTGGAGAAAGAATTCAGTTTGGTTCAAATGTCAACTTTATATTTGAAACTCATGACCTTAGCTGTGCCTCTCCTGCTACAATATCTCGAATGGGAATGATCTTTCTGAGGTAAGCCACAGGCGTATTACATACTTTTAAAGTAAGCAAATATATACTTATTTTCCTTGAAAGATATTCTCAAGTGAAGGGAGCAATTGGTTAGTTGCTTACATTTAGGAAACCAATCACTGGGGAAGTCTCTTCAGGTTGCATATCCCTTCTGTGGTGTTAGTTATAAACTTTTGACTGAAATACCTCAGATTTTTTCTAAAAGACATTGGGAATTCTTTACTGGAAAGTCCAAATATTAGTTAGAAATTGTTAAAGTATTTTACCAGACTTTTTCTGGAATTTTGTTGTTGCTTTAAAACAGTCTATTTAAAGACGTTGGTGTCTTGTGTTTATCTGAATCTTCTTTTGTTTTGACTTAGTGATGAAGATACAGATCTTAATGCTCTAATAAAGTCTTGGATTAGAAGTCAGCCTGAAGAATGCAGATACAACCTTGAAAATTGGATTGGGGATTATTTTGAAAAGGCTTTAAACTGGGTTGTAAAGAAGGTTAGTAAATGAATACTTAATCAAATTTCAGCTTCTGTTAAGTATGATCCATTTTTCTAGTTTAGCACTGAATAGATAATTCAGATTAATTTTTGAACTGAAATTTAAAAAAAAAACAAAACCTCAGTGCTTTTTGGATGGAATTACAGAATTCTAGAATATCCTGAGTTGAAAGGGACCCACAGGGATCATTGAAGTCCAATTCCTGGCCCTGCACAGGACAGCCCAAGAACCAAACCATGCGCCTGTGAGCATCGTCCAAACCCTTCTTCTACTGTGGCAGGCTTAGTGCTGTGACCATATTGATGATGCTTCCCAAACTCCCCTTCTGGAGGAGTTGGATTTGCACTGATCAAGTAGCTTATGTGCTGAAAATATTTTTTAGGAGACTTCCCCACTGCTGTGGTCAGTGTGCTAGTGTTTAAGAGATGTGCATTATCTCCTCCTGGGAAACACACATGGTCCTGTTGTGTTCTTCTAATTATTTTTTCTCCTAGTTCTTTCACCCATGGCATTTTTTAGACTTTTAAAGTATCAGATGAAAAACCATGGCATTGTTCATGAAGCTGCAAATTGCCTTTGGTGCTAAAGAGCAAAATCCGTAAAGAATCTGTTCAAAATGAAGATTTCCAGTGTACAGTTATGTTTATTCCTTATAGCTTCTCAAAATCTGTGAGGAAAGTTCTGATAGCTTATCCTAAATTCCATAAACTCATAGTCTGGAATTAAAAAGTCCAAATCAATTCCTAGAAATAATTTAATGTCGAGTTAATTTTCTAGAACAATAGCAGTGTTGAGATCTTTCCTCATTTGTGTAAATGTCAAAAAACAATGAGTAGTAACAGCATGCTAGCAACACATCACATTTATATTGAGGAATATATTTAAATCTACTACAACTTCCAATTTACAGAATGACTTTGTAGTAGAAACAAGTTTAGTCGGAACTGTGATGAATGGACTGTCTCATCTTCATGGAAGTACCGATCGTGGACAGTTTATTATTAACTTGTTACGTGGCCTTGGTGGCAATCTCAACATGAAATCACGACAAGAATTTGCAAAAGAGGTAATCTCTGTGCTCTAATTTGATTTTGATTTGTGTTATCTGTAGGGAAGTAGCTGAGAAGTGAAGGCATGTTTTATGTGTCACTGAGGCATTGCATCCATCCCAGATAGCAATCCTTTGGTCCTGCACCAAGAGATAGTGAAATGCCTTTGTCCATACTGCTTAGTGCAAGGACCCTCTGTAGCAGACTCTGTTTGTCTATACCTATTGTGTATGTAATTCAGATTTATTTTTGTGGGGTTTTTTTCTGTTCAGAATACTTGGAAGAGTTACAGGACTTTGCACCTCATCATGGAGGAATTCTTAGGTATTCTTCTTATTAGGATGCCTTATACAGAAAAAATTAAAGCTTTTTAAAATACAATTTAATTTAATTTCTTTATATTATGAAAAGTTGAAGGGTAATATATTACTTTTTAGTTAAGGACTTAATCATAAAGCATATGCATGGTATGATTGAATTTTCGAAGGCAGCCTCAAACTATCAAATTGAAGAATTATATGTTTGATTTACATAAGTATTCTTTGAACATTCTTTAGACTAGCTTGAAATGGCAGATCTTGTTGTTAGGAGTATGGATTGAACTGAAGCTTTTTAAATTTTTTTTTAAAGATCTTCACTTGGGCACAAGAGTCTCCTCCTGATCCGAGGAAGCCCCTGGACACGTATTACGACCCTGACACTGGAGAGCTAATGCTATATCAGCTGAAAAAACCTGAAAATCTAACAGCTGATGACTTCAGTAATCTGCAGACACTTCCTGTCATCCAAACGCCGGACGTGCAGAGAGGTTTAGATTACTTTAGACCATGGCTAGATATTAATAATAAGCAGCCATTTCTTCTTGTGGGTCCTGAAGGATGCGGAAAGGGGTAAAAAGTAGTTCCTACTTTAAGTAAAATATACTTGTAGTTGTTTGACAGAATTTGTAATTTTTTTTATAATGCTTTTATCATATGACTTTCTGATAGACTATGACTTGTTTAGGTCATTAATTATACAAACCTTATGTAGTGGTGAATAAGTAAATTCTTATGAAGTTCTCCAGGGCCAGTTCAGACTGTCACTATGCATCTAAGATATCTGAATGTGGCTTTTAGATATGAAACAGGATCTTTGGAAAACCTACTGTCATGGAGCAACAGCTTAGAGGCACATGAGATCCAGCCTCATTTCAAGAGGCTCTAGATGCCTTATGCAGGCAACTCAATTTAGCACATCCTGTTACCTTTATTGGATTCCGTGTTTAGATGGTTTGGGTTGCTATAATCAAGGTATTAAATTTGCTGTTTGTTTTATGTAGCTGTATACACTTTCATTGAATTTTGTGAATGGAAAATACTACAGTTTTAAAGACAAGAATGTTGAATTCAGCAGACCTCATGCTCCACCTGTTCCATTAATATAGGATGTAGTATATGCATTTTAGTTCAAAAACCATAAAATATCTTTGGATACACAGCATTTTAGTTTATTTATGCCTATGTATGTACACGTTTGGTTTTTTAGGATGCTGCTGCACTATGCATTTTCTCAGCTCCGCTCCACTCAGATCGCTACTGTTCACTGCAGTGCACAGACTACTTCTCAACATCTTCTACAGAAATTAAGTCAAACTTGCATTGTAATCAGCACAAACACTGGACGGGTGTACAGACCAAAGGACTGTGAAAGGCTTGTTTTGTACTTAAAAGACATCAATCTACCCAAACCTGATAAATGGGGAACAAGCACTCTTGTGGCTTTTCTGCAGCAGGTGAGCACTTATGCCTATTTGTATTTAGAAAGAGACTCAAGTGTACAGGATGTAATTTAGTGTATGTAGTAAATACCTACATTGATTAATTTCAGTGTTAAAATCTTGCATCCTGTATTGGCATTAGTTTTGTTTGTGCTTTAATAGACTATGTAGGTGTCAGCCAGAAATAAGATCCCATTTTTATTTGGCTGATATTTATAAATAAATAAAGACAGCACTCATCTCAATGAGTTACAGTGCAGTAGACATGAATAACAAGAAGATTGCCAAGAGCAGTCAGCATGGTTTCATCAGGGGCAAGTCATGCTTAATGAGGGGAAGAGAGTGAGTGTGGTCTACCTGGATTTCACTGAGACCATTGATGCTGTTTCCCAAAAGATCTTCACAAGAAAAGCAATTGATACAGGCTCCATAAGCAGATAGTGAGGGGGGTTGAAAGCTGGCTGAAGAGCCAGGCCCAGAGGGTGATCATCAGTGGTGCAGAGTCTACTTGGAAGCCATGATCTGGTTTAACATCATCATTAATGATCGGGGCAATGGAGTCCTGCAAATCTGCAGATGGCAAAATTGTAAGGAGTAAGACACCTCAGGCAATTAAGAAAGCAGAAATAATGGTATACTTTTCTCTATTTTATTTTGTTTTGTATGATATTCTGTTGACTTTCCTTTAATGAAGTATTTGTTTAATTATTAAAGGTCCTGACATATAATGGATTTTATGATGAAAATCTGGAATGGGTTGGTTTAGAAAACATCCAAATTGTGGCTTCCATGTCAGCTGGAGGAACATTAGGAAGACATAAACTTACCTCCAGATTTACTTCTATTGTTCGTCTCTGTGCAATTGAGTAAGTATATGTAAATTAGTCTAACTCTCAGAACTCAGATTCAGCCTCTCTTTATAAAGGCTTCTTGTCAATTTAGTCTTGACAAAGATGTGGCTGTTCTAGTCTTTCATCTTTTCTCAGTTTGTGATTGTCAGATTTGGTGCTATTTGGTGCCTCTTGGCGCCAGGGTCCAGCTAAGAGGAGTCTACAGCTGCCTGTTGGTAGTGAAGTGTTTGAAATATGTTTCCCATTGGATAATTTTGCTTGTAGTAAACTGCTTTCTGCAGCTTTACGTTAAGGTACTATTTGGTTAAAAAGTTAGAGAAATTGAAGTTTATTTATTTGTTTTTAAGTTTGACCATATCAACAGACGTATTTAGAAAATTTCTGAGAGTGGCCTAATGCAATAAAATAATTTTATTTAGCTGCCGGATGGAAATGCTATTCAATGAAATTTCTCAGTTGTTGTGTATATAAGTTTAACTCAATTTTAACTGAATAGAAAAAGTCCATAATGATTAGGTTTTTCCCTTTTTAGCTATCCAGAAAGAGAACAGCTGCAAACCATTTATAGTGCCTACTTGGAACCAGTACTACAGAAAAACCTAAAGAATCACCCTGTTTGGGGTTCTTTAGCAAAAATACATCAGCTAGCAGGATCTATGGTTCAGATCTACGAACAGGTATGGAAACCTTTTTTCTTTCTTCAAGGAGATGGAGAATTCAGATATTTTATCATAGATAATTAGCTTTTGATATTAACAAATGAGTAAAAAGGTTTATCAGTATTAAAATCTAAGTTTATGTCTTTTTAATGAAGTTTATATCAATTTAAGGTATTGGATGCAAGGAGAGTTAGCAGTAAGTGCTTTTGCTTTCTCACAGATTTGTTTTAGGATTTTGGCACACGTTAACACTTCTATACTTTCAGTTCCTGATTTATAAAATGTGTATAGTAGTGCTTTCCCCCTTAATGGATGAGGAGACAGTGCAACAGATGATTGTGTGCCCAGTTGTTGTGGATGTTGTTATGAACACAGAAGGAGATATGAGGGTGGAGTCCTTTACAAACATCAAGGACTACCTATTAAAACTGTACACTGGTAAAAGCAGGTGTTTAGAACTGGACACAAGTGCATTTTAGCCTCCCACTTGAAATTTTATTAACTTCTATCTAGAAAAATGCTTAACTGCTTGCTTTTCTTAATCAGTACATAGCCTCACTGGGAAGGTATTGTGTGGTGTTTGCTGTAGAATGTATGAATGTCCCCATCCAGGCAGAAGCATGATACAGACTTGATCCTTTTGACTACAATGTTGGTTTAGTCATGCAAGGCATGCATCTGTTAGCAGGAGTCTCATATGACATAATCAAAATATTCCAAGAAATATGAGTTTAAGTCTCATTGCACTGCGATCAAATAACTGATGAAAGCAGTTATTCCTTGAATTAAAGATGTAGTTGTAAATTCGAATATCCTCGCCGGGAGAAGAGTGAGTATGAAGTATTCTGTAGTGAGAAAGCATTACTAATTTAGGTATGTTTTAGTGAGAAAATGTTAACAATTTAGGTAGGTTTTTATTACATTTCAGTATTGCCTTTGTGTTTCATATTTGGTATTGTTTTAAAAAAGTATGTATTTTGTCTAATAATACTGCAGCAACAGTCCTAGGTGAGATGGGCAGTTGTTTGCATCAAAAATGGTACAGAAAAAGCGTTCTGAGAAAATCTTTCACGCTCAGAAAACAAGATTTAAATAAGGAGTGCATTCATAAAATATCTAAATGTTGACTACCTAGAAAACTAATCTATTTGGTACCTTAGAAAAAGTGCCTTACATTTTCCAATACCACTTTTTTTCCTTTCCTTAACTCCCATTTTTAGGTACGAGCAAAATTCACAGTTGATGATCACAGTCATTACGTTTTTACACCATGTATTCTTACTCAGTGGGTTCTTGGTTTATTCAGATACGATTTGGAAGGTGGTAAGTCACTTACTTCGTTTTCATTAATAAAGTAGTTCTAAAATGGCTTAGATTACTATTGATGTCAGTCCTACTGTTGGCTTCACAATGATCTTTTTAAACTGTGAACTGTGTGTAACTCAATGGAGGGAAAAAAGGCCTGGCAGTTCATTCCATAACATAAGAGTAAACAAGTTTAAAAAAAATCTAATGATGTTTTAAAGTATGTGTGGGAGCTATTTATGGTTTAAGGGAAGTTAGTAGGTTGGGACTGCATTCTTACTAAGGGAACTTGAACTGTTCACTGTTTTGTTCTGTGGTTTTTTGTGTTTTGTGTTGGGGTTTTTTGGAGCGTATACGTTGTTTTCGGGATTCCCAGAGCCTTGCCGCTCATGGTTGTCCTGCTGTACCTGGTTTATACACATAATTCTTAGGCTGCTTTCTAAACTTGTTTTTGTCTCTGAAATTGGTATTATTACTACATCATGAGCAATTACTCATTATGTTTTACCTCTTACATTGATTAGAAGGTTGCATAGAGGGCTTGTTACAGAGGATAAAAGTGATAAGAATGCTGAGCTCCCTTTCCACTTATTTTCTGGGACCATGAGATGGTAAATGCAGCTTAAATGATATCGAAAAAGCTGCACTGACAATCAATGAATGGGCAATCTCAGCTCATTTAAGGACTTCCTAATTGTATCTAATGTTGACATATACGTGTGCTTTTCCAGTGATGAACAACAAGGCTTGTTATTTACTCACCTTCCTTTTTACGTTTTTGAGGAATATTTAAGATGTGGAGTCTCTAGTGACATTTTCTAATACAGACTGTTTTGAGTTTTTATTTTTATATTTGTATTTGTTATCAGTCTTTCTCTTCCCATTTAAAAATATCTTCTGGACTTTCTTGGTTTCATTGCCTGGAAAACTGACTTTTAATTTTAACTTTGTGTGTAACACCTGTTCAGTTTTGTTAGAAGCTGACACTTGTTTTAAAAGAGAGAGAACTTGTTTTAATAGAATAAATTTCATTTTATCTTGTAATGATCCATAAATAAATTATTAAAAAGCACTTAATAATATTTACTTTTTCTCTTATTTCTTCCTTACCAATGCTCTCCTGCTGGTATGTAATTTCTCTTGCTCATTTTCAATTTCGTGTTTTAAAGAGGAAATTAGAAAATTTATTTTAAATACATAAAATTAATTCTCTCCTCAAATTTTGTAGGTTCATTGATACAAACTGCAGACTTTGTATTGGAAGTTCTTGCTTATGAAGCACGTTGCCTGTTCCGTGACAGAATTGTTGGCAGGAAAGAACTTCAAGTATTTGATAACATTTTGACCAAAGTGTTTCAAGACGATTGGGGCTCAGATGTTCTGGAGAATATGTCAGGTAAGCCATTTGAAGCATACCACACAAACTTGAAATATTTGTTTAGCAAGTGCCTAGTCAAGTTAGGTAGCATATGAATTGAACCCTTGAAGTTTCAAATGTTTCCTTTTTTTTCACAGATACCTTTTATGTAACTTGGGGAGCTTGTCAACAGGCTTTCATCACACCAGGCCAGGCACTACCACCACATGGGAGGCCACTTGGCAGACTGAACTCAACAGACCTGAAAGACGTTATTCAAAAAGTGAGACACAATTAAAGAATATACCCAGCAAGGGTTCACAGCAGTGATTCTAGACAGTTTTGGTGAAGAGTAACATGCAAGCAAGCAGATTTATGGTGGGGGCTGCTTCTTTTTCGAAGAATCATCTTTTGCATTTGGTGAAGCAAGGGAAGATTTGTGATGTTATGTGCCAGGCAGTAGGAAGTATCATGTAGCAAGGTCACGTTAATGAAAGGACATCACTTGCATTTGCTGCTGATTTACAACAGTTTGGTGAACCAACATTTCGAGGAACATTTATGTCCTTATATATTTGTATATTGTTCAAGTACCTAAGCGTTTTATTAAATGATTTATTTTTGAATTTGCAATATGGTACCATAATTTTTGTTTGAAGAAATGCAAATGGACTGTTTGGAGATTTGGCAGGCTTTTAAGCAGTAAAGTACAAAAAGTGAGTTTGATGAGGATATGCAAAGATTTTAACTCTTCTAGGCTATCTGATATTTAGGATGAGAGTTTTGAGATTGTCGCCCTAAGTCGTAGTGTTTGGCAAACTGCTCTTGCAGATGGGAATCTACTCCCTCTCCTTAAGTGCCAACTTTTGACCAATACACTATATGGGAAATGATGACATTCAGTAGGCTCAGTAAGCAGGCAGTTTGTTGGTTTTGTTTTTTTTCTCTGACTGGATGGTTACATTGGGCTTCAAAGAGGAGGTTTTAATAAGTATAACAAGGTCATAATTTAATCATAGGACCTGTTGTTTTGTGTCTTCACTAGGAACTTCCATAATACGCAATTATGCAGCAATTAGGTGCCTAAAACACTCTCCTGAGTTATTAATTAATCTGTACTCAGAGACACAGCTCAGACTTTGTTCTGGTCCATTATTCAATTTTAATTAGTTCAGTGATACATTCCTATTTCAATATATCAAAGACTTTCAGGGTGTTCTGGTGTTGAGCGTAGTGTGATATGTTCATTATTGATACATTTATTACTCATAAAGGGTATGTGAGATATCTAAATTTTGTCACAAAAATATTTTTTTTCGAAATGAAGTGTGGTCTCAAACTTTTAAGCCCTTCTTTTCTAATTGTTTAAGTGTTGGATGTTTTCATATCTCGCTGCTTTTATTTGTTATTAGTGATCAGCTTTTTTTTTTCTCTTTTTTTAAAATAGGGTATCATTCATTATGGACGGGACAAAAAAGAGATAGATATTCTACTGTTCCACGAAGTCCTCAGTTATATGTCCAAAGTGGACAGAGTGCTGAGTTTTCCTGGAGGATCACTTCTTTTGGCGGGACGGAGTGGTGTAGGTCGTCGGACAGTTACCTCTTTAGTTAGTCATATGCATGGAGCTGTTCTGATTACTCCCAAAATTTCCAGAGGTTATCAGCTGAAGCAGTTCAAAAGTGATCTGAAATATGTAAGTTACTCAGTTTCTTCTGTTTTGTAATGCTGTAGGTGTATGTTAAAGAAAAAAAATACAGGAATTTTGAAGGACACAAAAGGTTGTGTGAAGAGATATTTAGGAGAAGAAGAATGACAGTCTAAATGAAACAAGTAATTTTTTAGATGTGTTTACTGTTCTTTACAGTAACTTACTGAAACGCCATTTTTTGGAATACCAAAGCTCTTTTTGATTGTTGTAGAACTTATAAGTATAAAATTTATGTGAATATTGGAAAGGCTTTTTCATCTATATGTTTCCATATTGGTAAATACTTTTTTCCTGTCTCTACTATGATCTGCCAGTTAATAGTAATTGAACCAAATAAAATTTTATTTCTTCATGAAAGTGTACATGTTATTTAAAATCAGATGCAAACCTTGAATCAACAATTTCTCGTTACCTTCAGCAATGCTAAAGAAAATTCTAGATGTATGCCTACACAAAAGAGGGATACAATTCTATAATTGAGTCATAGATATAAATATACTCTATGAATGAGTCTGTTTTAATTATTTTTTCATTACTAAGCTATATATCTAAATAAAATGTTCTTTATATTTGATATCTCTTTAACTGAATCACCTGGAAGTCTTTTGTAAATACATAATAGTGTAGATGCTGTGGAGGAAAATACGTGCGTAATATGTAGTCAAGGGACGATTATGATCCCTGTTCGTTGCTTCTAACTCAGGATATTGTATGATTATCATTCTCTTCTGGACAATACAATGAGCTTTAAAAGTCTTCCCTGCTTCCAGGTGATGGAGCTTGCAGGCATTGAAGCACAGCAGGTGGTATTGCTGCTTGAGGACTATCAGTTTGTTCATTCCACTTTCCTGGAGATGGTCAACAGTTTACTGTCCTCAGGTGAGTCAAGTCCAAAGAGAAGATGGTGCTACTTTTTACCACGCAGACTTAGCTCAATGAGGCAGAATTAGATTATGTTTTCTAGTTTTATGTCTCTACCGGAAGATTTAGTTAGCTTTCTATGCTGTTTTAATTAGAGTACTTGTATGTAAGAACCTGACTCAAGGTTCACTTAGTTGTCCTTTAATTTACCCTATAGTACAGGTGCTTTCAGTTCCTCTAATTAATTTCATTTTTATGACAGTGTAATAGCAAAATGAAAATGCACTGTAATTTATAGCTTCCCTTTTATGATAAAACTCAAAACTGAGAGGTTTCCAATGCTTTACTAGATTGTGTAGACTGAGTCCTTTAATTAAATAGTCATCAGCAAAGCTCACTTTTCTGAAGGTAGTGAGATGATAAATAACAATAGCAAATAACAAAAGTGGCTTTATTTTACTGTCCAGCTTTGTTTATGGATAATAGAGAGGATCATTGAAGGACTGAGTCAAAGTTGCTAAATGATTGTTTTGGAACTTCAGTGGTTTAAGAATTGATTATTAAGAGCACCATATTTTCCTGTCTCTCAGGTGCTACCCCAAATCTACTTACACTATCAGATTTTCGTCATCCAGTGTTAAAACTCTGTGTCTGAGGATCTAGATGGCTACTCACTTTCATGTTCCTGTGTTCTGATGCATGACAGTTTGGTTTTATTTGTTTTGTGTGCAGTACAGGGTCACTGTCTTTGGGTAGATTTGAAAGAGCTTTCTTCAAACATATTTCAGCAATATAAACAAAGTAGAGTGTTAAATAGCATCACTGTAATTTTTTTTTTTTTTTTTGTTTTCATGGTATCATGGTAAGAATGATTAAGTACATGGGATAATACTCAAGGAAGTATAGAGTGAATCCCATGAAATTTGAGTTCTCTATACAGACGATTCAAGGGAAGCCTTCAAAGCAATATAGTATGTTTTATCTGACTTAAATTCATTCTTGAAATAGGAGAAGTTCCTGGGCTGTACAAAATAGAAGAATTAGAACCATTGCTATCTCCTCTGAAGGATCAAGCTTCGCAAGATGGATTTACAGGACCAATTTTCAACTATTTCACATACCGTATGTCAACACAGTTACAAGTTATATTTTAATATGAAGTTTAAAAAGTGGTGTAATAATGGACAAATAATTTCTAACATGGTCTTTTTAGTGTATACAGTTTTAACTTCTAGTTAGTTATTAAATAGCAGGCAGGAATAGTATTTGTGATATTTGAGGGCACAGAATCCTCAGCTTAAAATTTATTTTTCTGTCTGAAATTTTCTATTGATGAATGTACTACAGATGTTAGGAAATCTGCTGTTGAAACTGATTAGAAGGAAGAAAACTTTTGTTCCCATTATTTTCTGGTTTATATAGCTTTTAAATATATCTTGTAACAGAGATTTCTTCTATTAGTCAATTACACCAAGAAATCACTTTGGATTTTGAGTAATTAAAAGCAATTTTACAGATAGGTTTCTTAATTAGAATAGAATAATTAGAATAGAAACCTATTTACAGATAGGTTTCTTAATTATTTTTGTTTCTTCCTTGGCCCAGTGAGAAGACTAAATAGTTTAGAAATAAATCAAAGAATATGACTTAAAGGATACAATCATAGCAAGTGGCCATGGAACTACTTCGAATTGGTTTTATTGGTCTGCATGAATTATAATGAGAACTTGTGCTTTCTACTTAAATACTGTCAGCTCTTCAGAATTAAAAAATGCACTGCAGTATACATAATGAGAATTCATCATTATGAATAAGGTTCTACTTATAAACACTCCTATCCTAATGTGATTTGATGTTATAGGCTCTTTTTTTCAGAAATTACCACGTTGTAAATATTTGAAAGAAAGTAAATTTTGTTGTAATGTCATGTAATCAAATTGTTATATACAAAAAATTGTTACATTTTCTTAGGGATCCAACAAAATCTGCATGTTGTCTTGATCATGGATTCTACCAATTTAAATTTCACAATAAACTGTGAAAGTAATCCAGCACTGTATAAGAAATGTCAGGTTTTATGGATGGAAACCTGGTCAAAAGACAGTATGAAAAAGGTAAGTTGCATTAATTGTGACTTATTTAAATTAGTATCTCTAAATATAACTGAGCTCTGGTGAATAAGGTCAAGAGATTTAAAACTGGGAAGGATTAATTATTACTGTACTTAATTAATCCCTTTGTACTCTCTTGCAAAGACGGAAAATTCTGCAGAACAGTTAAGTATTATTAGCATTGTTATTTTACCAGTAACATTATGTTTTGTTCTCTCTGTGGGCTGACTTGAACAACATGCTGACTACTATGGCTCTGATCAAACACAGCATTCAAGAAAAAAATACAGACTACAAGCAAAATGTTAAAGCCAATTGTATTTTGTTTGTGTGGCGAGGTTTGGGTGTCGGGTTGCCCTGCAGGGGTGACTTCTGTGAGAGGCTGCCAGAAGCTTCCCCCGTGTCAGGTGTAGTTAGTGCCAGCTGGCTCCAAGAAGGATGTGCTGCTGGCCATGGCTGAGCCCAACAGCAGTGGGGGCAGTGCCTCTGGGATAACATTTAACAGGTGGAAAGAAGTTCCCGTACAGGAGCAACTGCAGCCAGAGAGAGGAGTGAGACTACCTGAGTGGAACAGCCCTGCAGACCCCAGGGTCAGTGCAGAAGGAGGGGCAGGAGGTGTTGCAGGCACCAGAGCAGAGATTCCCCTGCAGCCCCAGGTGCAGCCCATGGTGAGGCAGCTGTGCCCCTGCAGCTCATGGGGGTCCACAGTGGAGCAGAGATCCACCTGCAGCCCCTGGGGAGCCCCATGCTGAAGCAGGTAGAAGCACCTGAAGGAATCTGTGACCCCATGGGACGTCCATGCACATATATGCATGTCATTGTCACACAGAGCAACACAAACAGAACCCCTAAGCCCTAACATAAACAGCACCAGCACAGCGTTGCCATCATCCTGTTCCCCTCTGTGAGTGGTGTCAGTGAAGGTCACTTAGTGGGTATTATGTACATGGGCAGAATGTGGATTAAGGCTGTCTTATTTCCTCTTGGATTGTATATGCTTTTAAGACTTCAACAATTGCACTATTGGTAGGTCCTCTGTGAATTAGTTGCTCCTTCTTACAGCCAGGAAAATCTCTTCCACTTGAGAGGATAGGAGGTTATCAGTGACATGGAAAGGCAGAATTTATCTTTCTAGTGCTAAAAGTATTCTGTAGATTCCTTTTTCTGACTAAGTGTATAATTTACAGTCTTTTCAAAAGAGAAACTAGGTTTCCAGGTTTGTGTGGTGTTTTTTTTTGTTTTTGTTTTTTTTTTTTTTTTAATTTTTTTTTAATTTTAACTCAAATTGTCATTGTTTGTAATTTTCGTGCAAAAAATCATGTGTTTTTTTTAGATACCTGAAATGCTTCTGTATGATTCAGATGAACAAGAAAAGACTGGCAAAACACATAAAGAAGTTAAAAAAAACCATTCAGGTAATATTTAGGTAGACCTACTAGTTACTGTTGTTGCTATTACACACTTGATCCTGTCTTAGGCATAGATAATAACATCAATATTTTGAGTATGTGTTTACTAGCATAATCATAGACCTGGGTGTTGTTCACATGGCAGGCATTTTTCACAAGGAAGCATTAGTCTGGGACATACATCCTGGCTGATCAAATGCAGTCTCTTCTGTCACAAGCAGTCACTGTGTATATTCAATTTTATAAGCTGATTTAGCTGTATCTTCTTTTGGTCTGTGTCTTCCTTCTGTGTGGATGTTATTTCACAACCTGAAAATTTGACGTTTTGAGAGTTTTTCAGCTTATAAATTTCTTTGTTCTTTTCATAGATCTTCATTTTACTTTATTAATTTCAAAAACTACTTTCTTGTAAGTAATGCCCCTTTTTCAGAATAATTAGTTTTTATCATAAGACTTGAAATTGAATCATGTTAAAAATAGTGTCTCAAACATAATCTAAGAGACCAGTGCCATCACTCACTTGCAGAATACTACTTTTAGCCACTTTCTATAAAAGTAGCACTTAGAGGTCATGGAACCAACAGAATATAAGATGGTAAGTGGATCACTTGGAGTTTCTTGTTTTATATTGCTTTTTAATAGGCCAGTCAGAATAATGGCCAAAAATAGTGTTTGGTTTTCACATTACCATCCCTCTTTATCCTAGATCATCATAATTAATCTAGGCCACGGTACTTACTAGAGGCATTCATTTATGTGTATTCATTTATGCTTTAGCAATTTTTTTCTTTTGTAGGGTAATGCAGTTTATTTTACAGTATCTTTAGGCTTCTTTTGAGAAACTGTTCAACAAACTGAATGGCAGGAAAACATTTTGGTTTGCCTGTCATCAGAGATAAGGGAGAAGACAAAAAACATATGGGCTTTATTTCAGTGTATTTCTTTCTGAGAAATAAGCATTTCAAAAGTACTTACATGTTGTCTCCCTGAAAGTACCTTTAGAAAGTATAGTCTTTGGGCTGTTTTGAATACTCTTTAATTCATATCTTGCAAAACAAATATATTCTGTTGCTTTTTCTTAGTTTTTTTAATGTGAGATAAAATTGAGTATAATTTTATCTGTGTGACAAATAATGTTTTACAGGTGATTCTGCTTTTCTGAAGTCATTTTTGGCAATCCATGAGTCATGTAAAATATACGGAGCCACACCTAGCAGGTATATGACATTCCTTCATGTGTACAGTACCATCAATAACAGTAAAAGGAGCGAGCTAATAAAAAGGCAGAACCACTTGCAGGTATGTGTTTAAAACACTTAACATATGGCTTTTCAATATATTCTTGCATTAGGGAATGTCTCATGTATTAATGAGCTGTAGCTGCTAACATGGTTTTGTGATGTGTCCTCTACTGGCAAATGCTCATGCTGTGGTTTCAGGAGAGAAATAGTATCAATCTTAATGCCCTTCTCTGTTCAAGTGCCTGAAAGAGTGAAAAGTGGTTTTCTTGTTTTTGTTAATACTTTTCCTCAAGAATGTATCAGACTGGGCATGTTTTCTTGGAAGCCTAAAATGTACTCAAAAGCACTTCTAATTTTTCAGCCGTGTGTGTTGGAACTGTGTTGCTAAAAACCCATCATCTTTCTGTTAATATAAGTCCTGTGTCTGCTTTTGTAAGTGTTCCCTTTGCAGCTCTGTATTCCATCCCTTTCTTTATATCTTGCCAGCAATTTCCTGCTTTGTGTGATTTTCATTTCTAGTTCTACAAACTGTTATGCCCTGCTTTAACCTCATGGTGCTCTTATGTAGCTTTGACCAAGATTCCTTGTGTTGTGATTTTCTTTCCTTTTGTGTTCTGGAACTGATTTTGAATTCCTTGGGCACACATCAAATGCACTTCTTCTGACAGGTGTTGCTTTACTCCTGTGCTGTACATATAACATGGTTATTTTTGAAACCCATTTGGTATCTGTCCAGTCACACCTACTTCCCTCCCTCCAGTATATTTTGGAGAGAGCTGTATGGTCCTTTAGGACAACTTTTGTCTTTACCTTTCTCCCATCCCTTTCAGCTTGTTTTCTCAGTGACCCTTGGTGCTATTCAGAACCACATATGCAAATCTGTATTTTTTTCTTAAAACACTTGTCTAAACAAAATTACTTCCTTGCCTTGTATTCTACTTTGCTTTTATTCTGCCTACCAATATTCTTCCATCACTGTAATATGCAATTTAACAAGATTGCCATTTGAAAGAATAGAAGTTGTTTTTTTGCTTTATTCAGAAAGCAACTGGAGTTTGTTTGTTACAAACAATCATTTACTTGTTAAATGCTTTGGTTAAATAAAGGTAATAATTTACAGGAAAATTAGAGGTGTGTATCCTAAATCAAAAGATCTTCCAGGTAATTTTTTTTCAAATATATCTTGAAATATTTGTATTGTATAATTAGCATAAAATAAACAATGTAGAAAGTCTGAATGAAGAAAATAGTTAATCTTAAGCATAATGGAAACTTTATTTTATGAATATATATGTTTTTTAGAGAGTGTACAAATATGTAGAAATCAGGTAATCTGTTTTGTTTCATTCTGTTTAATTTTTATTTATTTGCTTTTAAGGGACACATAGTTACATTGAGTAAACTGAAATGCCTTTGAATTGCTGGGAAAAAGATTATGTGCTAGTTTTGTTTCATTAAAAGTTTATTATTTTGAGATTTTTTTTTTCTTCTGGATGCAATAATAGATCTTAGAGCAACACATCTAAAGCTGCCAGATCTAATTTTTAGATTAAATAATATGAAGAAAATGTGAATATTAATTAAAAAAAGACGAAAATTAGTCTCCATTATTCTTTGTTTGTCCATACTATTTGTAGCAAACGTCAATTTAAATTGACTTAAACTTTGTTACTAAATATCTGCTTCCTATAAACTTTATAGGCAGGTGTTTCCAAGCTGAATGAAGCTAAAGCCCTGGTAGATGAACTAAACAGGAAAGCTGAAGAACAGAGCATTTTACTCAAAACGAAGCAAGATGAAGCTGATGCTGCTCTTCAAGAAATTACAGTATCTATGCAGGTGGTGTATACAAGCACAACAAAAGTGGGGGGAAAAAAAAAAGCAAAAAAAAGCTGATTTTCTATCTTTGGTATCTGTAACTGCCTATGTTTTGTGTTCTTTTCAACGGTTACAAAACCTGATGCATTTACAAGAATTTGCCTAAGGGAAGGCATGAGCCCAGAGGCTTGAATAAAGTTGCAACAGGACAGAGGATTATGTGATTTAAATCGTCTTAGAACTGGTTGAATGGGAAGAGATCAGTGCAAGTTTTGTGCCTGAGTAGTGTTCACTGTTGTAGTTTAGTCTGTCTGACAGTTTTGCTAAAACTTTGTAAATCCAAACTTATTTGTTTTATGTTTATCCCAGATAGGAAATTTCAACCAAATACTTACAAGTAGCACTATTTTAAGTAGCAAGTACCAGGAATTAAATTTATGAACTTTTAGAAAGTACGTATTTCATGAGGTCTGGTTCTCAGAAATTAACTGCAGAGAAGGTTAGATAATACCTCTATGTTCATCACTCTTGGAATTTTTATTCTTCAGCTCAGGGGCAGACTTTTTTGCAAAATTCTGTAATTTTGTTTAGTAGTGTTTTCTCAGCCAAGTAGAAGAATTGTGTAGACAATAGGTCTCAACATTGATACTTCCTGGAATTATAAATGTAGGATAAGCTGTAATGAGGCTGCTGTCACTGCACTGTTGTTTTTTTGTTCCTGGTTTAAATGTGTCAGTCTGCAGCTGGATGTCCAAGACATTCTCTGTATGCAGTTGAGTAAATGCCTTGTCTTTCAAACCATTTGTTTCACAGTGCTTTGAAGGTGCATTACTTCCCATCTTTGTAAGTCTCCTCCTGTTGGCAGTTTTTAGTACTTCTAGTCTCCATCTGTCTGTAGTACCTGAATTTGAATAGTGATGATTGGCTTGGTGTGTCGATGATTTCAGTTTTAAATCTGTGTCTGCAGTTGTCCGGTGGAGTTACGGGTATGTGGGTAGCACATACTACACTGTAGGAGAAAATCAAGGAATAGGCCAAAAGCAATGAAACACAATGGCCCCACTGACATCAGAAAAATTACAGTGGAAGTCTGATTATTTAGATTAGCATAAAGTATAGGTGCCCTCTAACATTTTAATGTCACTTCAAATGATCTAGCTTATATTACAGACAGAGCTCTAATACGTACAGGCTCTTTTAATCTCCTTTCAGAGAAAAGCTTTTGACCTACAGCTGAATGTCAAGGTTTTCTTATTCAGAGAGATCATTCAGTACATGTTCATTTGCATGAAATGTCTAATCTAGCTTTATGTAGCTAATGTTTTATGGATTTGAATGTAATCTTCAATAACATGCTGATCTGTAGCTTGGGTTAAGTGCTCAGAGGATTATTATTATTTTAAGATTTTCTCTGCTTTTATACATCTGTTACCTTCTGCTACAACTTCAACTCAGCTAGACAATTGCTGGTGATGATAATGTGTTATATACTGGAAAAACACAAACTCTGGGCTTCATTGTCTTGTATCTTTTAGATGGTCTGAGCCTAGAATATTAGTGTTTTATTTTATATATTTATCCTCAATGGATAAAAGACATATAAGGTCCATTTTACTGTAGTTTTATATACTAGGTATTAATTGAAGTGTTTAGGATTCCTGGAGATGGCTAATAGCTACTATCTGCCTGCAGACACTGGTAGGCACAGTGCAAATCCAGAAAGAGAAAATGTAAACCCAAACAACTTACAAAATAAATGTTGGACATAAGACAGGTATACTTACAGACAGATTGGTACACAATTACATGTAAAGAAACCATACCATGATTAGTAATTCTAGGCTAATAAGCTACAGTTCCAATACAACTGCTGCTTTTATGAACATGATAGAAAAAAAGTGTTTCAATGGTGGTGTGAAAGAAATTGAAATAGAAATGGGATCAGGACAAAGACAATGACAGGAAAATAGTACTTTCAAATGTAGTAAGAATGTTACGGAGGCTGTCACTCATGCTTTTAGAGGAAGGCTGACACCTTCATAAGGATTGGAAAATCAGAAGCAAGGGGAAAAAAGTGATAATGAGCCTCAAAGAAGGAGGTACAGATCCGGTCTCTGGTAAAGAAAGGGAAGGATGCACAGTAAAAGCAAATTATGCTTATTCTGTATAGTTTATTTACTTAGCCAGCTAGCCTGCCTAATATCAAATAGACTCAGCTATTTTATTGTAATTGGTATTGTGCAAATTATTATAATGAAGACTAAAAGAAATAAGAGACCTAAAGGAATACAATCAGTGTAAATTTACAAACTAAAGGAATTATTTTTTTTACAGAGTGCTAGTGAGCAAAAAGCAGAAATGGAAAAAATAAAACACCGAATAGCAGAAGAGGCTGCAGAAATAGAACAAAGAAAAAGAAAAATTGAAGATGAACTGAAAGAGGTTCAGGTAAGAGCTGATAAGGAAAAGTAATATTTTGCAGTCTGATTTTATCTGACTTATGTCCTGCAGTGCAAAATGGTTTTTGCAGAATTTATCCCTGCAATTCTTAAATTTTACTCTAAATTATTTGGATATTAAAATTTTTCTGCATTAGAAAACAGTATTCCATGTGGCAAACAGAGATTGTCATTCTGGCACTTGTGTTCTGTTAGACAGCAATTACAGATAGAGTATTCAAGCTAAATCTTGCCTTCACCTCCTATTTCTATGCTGCCATGCTCTACAGCTGAGTTCTGCTGATTTTCTGTAATACTTTTCAATTACTCATATCTTATATTGACCACCTACATTACTTTGCCTTGATCAAGCTGGTGATATAGGGCTTGATACTCTCAGCTGAATGGAAATAGTTTAATGAGAGATAACTTTACAGTTATTACTAAATCCGGAAAAGCCTATATCCTAATGACGTTACAGCAAACTGCTTGTTCAAGAGATTTTACAGCTGTTAAGCATCAGTAGTTTTAGGAGGTATGTGTGTTCAGTCATTGCTTTGTCTGTATTTTTCATACCATGTATTTTAAGTTTAGTCTAAAGACTAAGAGAACTGTACAACAACTTAATTTTTTTCCTTTTAAATATCATAAATACCAAGAAATTATGTCCTTGTATTGAAAGTGACATAGAACTACGGGATTAGACTCATTCTGTGGTCTTTGATAAATATGAAGGATGTGCAAGATGTGCACAGTCTTTAGTGATGATATGTAACTTTCTTTTGTTTCCTGACCATTTTGTTGCTTTGTTGGTAAGTGTGAAGGATTTGTTTATCTACTGAAAATAGAAAGCTTTTGCAGCCTGTACTCCCATGGATGTTTACAAAGAGATCCCCAGTCAAGCCTATATAGAGTAGTTAGCATCATTATTAAAAGATATCTGTATCACAATGTCAGGATTATATTATTCTGTTTTATATGGAAGTATACTTCGTATCACTTAGTAAATACATGGCCATTTTTTAGTAACTTGTAAACATGAATCTGCATCAGTGGTAGTTTCTTAGGTAATAAAGTATTTAAAAAGAACAAGAAATTGTATAAAAACTGGAATGGGAAATGTTCGGTTTCTCATACCCTCATCTCTCTTTTTAATGTTTTCATGTTTGTGTTTCATGTAATTTCGTTTCAAGCCATTGGTTAGTGAAGCTAAATTAGCTGTTGGAAACATAAAGCCAGAGGCTTTGTTGGAAATCCGGTCGCTGCGGATGCCCCCTGACATAATCAGAGACATTCTAGAGGGAGTTCTGCGCCTGATGGGGATTTTTGATACGTCATGGGTGAGCATGAAGAGGTGAGAGTTTTATTTTACCTTTAAAATTAAGTATTAATTTACAAAATTATCTACTCTCTATTTTATTCAGGAATCTTATGCTCAGAATTCCTTGGTTTCTTATGGGAATAACCTTTTTAACATTTGTTTCTTCTTTACTTAGTTATTTTATTCTTTTTACAGTTTCTTGGCCAAAAGAAGTGTAAGGGAGGACATAGGATCATTTGATGCCCGTAATATTCCAAAAGAAATACGAGAGAGTGTTGAAGAACTTCTTTCTAAAAACAGAGCATCTTTTGATCCAAAGGTAATTCCTGATTGCATTTCATAAAATGAAAACAAGACCAATAAAAGACCAAAAGAAAAGACATGATTGCCTGGTTTGCCAGCATAATTTTTAGAATGCACTTAAGTTAGAGAAAAAGTGATGAATTCTGCTTACAGTATTTGTCAGTATAAAAAGATAAAGATGTAGCAGAGATTACTCTGTTGCATACTGCCTCCTAAAGTGAGAATTTGGTTGGTAAGTGAGAAGGGGTGGGGTAAGAAGTCATTATGTGATCTAATACTCAAAGATTTTTCTGCTGCTATAAAGTAAAACTCAGACCAAGGATTTGTAACTGGCTCCTTTGGTGTCCTTGTAACCGTCAGAGTCTAATAAATCATTCGTTGATTTAAAACATGTTAATTTCAGTTTAGCTTCATAGTTGTAAAAATACCCATTGTGGCTTTTTACATGGATTGATGGCCTTCAATATAATCTTAGTAACAATTTAAAAGATTAGTTCATTAGAAGAGTTGGCTTATTAGCATATTTAAGTTGGTAGCTAGAAAATCTGTTGCAGTTACTTTTCCTGTATTTATCTCTTCTACATTATACTTCAAGGACTTTCTTGTAACAACTGTTCTTGTACTGAATTTTTCAGAATGCTAAACGAGCCAGTGCTGCTGCTGCTCCATTAGCAGCTTGGGTGAATGCCAACATCCAGTATTCCCGTGTCCTAGAACGAATTCAGCCTTTGGAAAAAGAAAAGGCTGGCTTGGAAGCGTAAGTTAGACTCTATTACAAAATCAGTGGTTTTAATTCCAATGGTGGTGGGTGAAACTGAAGCCACCGAGGAGGAATCTGAGTATGAGGAAAGGCTTCTGTACTTGAGGGAGCACTGGAACAAGCTGCCAGAGAGGTTGTGGAGTCTCCTTCTCTGATATTAAAATTGTGCCTGGGCACGATTCTGCTTCAGCAGGGTGGTTGGGCTGGTTGGTCTCCAGAGGTAATTTCCAACCCTAAGCATTCTGTGATTCTGTGTGAATTAAAGTTTATTAAAACCAAAGATAAAAGATAACCTCATCCAGAGGTAGTAAAATGTACATACTGAGACAGAAAAAGTAAGTTTGCTATAGTTTCTTTTCCCTGGAAGCTATGCCTTGGATGTTTTTGGTAAAATCATGAGTTACCTGTCTCAGCTAAATACTGTCAGGGAGAAATTAGCATCACAGGTATGCTTAAAATGTATTCTCTCAGTGAAACCCATGCTATTTTATGAGATATACAGTTGCTCTTTTTCAGTCATGTAGCAAGCATTATCAGTTTCTCCTTAGGATCAGAAAGATAAGATATTGTCCTATGACCATCCATATCCTGAGGAATCTGTACTGATTTTTTTTTCAGGTCTTAAAATTCTGTGTTAGAAGAATTTGTTCTGATCTTTAGGGAGTGGGGTATTTGATTTCCATTTTAAAAGCTATGTGATGAGAAGTACTTAAAGCTTCTACAAGTGAAAATATATATTTCAATATAAAACACAATGAAGAACATCTTTGAACTATCTCTACGTAAATTACTTTCCTGTTATACTTTACTCTTTATTTTCCTTTGGGTTTGTAGTCTTAAAATAAGTGTTACATTTTTATAGTAATCTCAGGAAGACTGAAGACAGAAAAGCAAAGTTAGAGGATCTTCTAAACAGTGTTGGTCAAAAAGTATTGGAACTGAAAGACAAGTAAGTTGAGTTTATTTCAAGATATAAATAAAAACATTGATGATTTTAGAGTATGAATAATGAATTTCATCTAAGGAAATGTAACTTCCTGTACTGCAAGATACTTATGTCAGAATTAGTGGTGCTTACGCTATCTGTACTGTCAGTGGAGAGAAATACTATTAGATTACAATTAATTTCCTTGATCAGATGAAATAAATGCTCCTTAAAAGGACCTGCTTCTCACTACTGACTGTGTTGGTAGCCTTTATTGTAGGCATTGTAGATGTCAAAGGCAAACAGTATGTTTATCACCTTCTGAATCACAGAGGACTTCAGTGACTCCTTAGGACTTTGGAAACATTCCTATACAAAACTTCTGTTGATCACAGCTTGAAGAGAGGCAGTTCTATTTCTTTTAGGGTGGTCTACTTTTCTGACAGTTTAGCTGCTTAGCTATCTCCTTTTTACTTAGCCTCTCATGAAGTACATGACTCACAGAGGCATAAAAATAGATCCAGTAAACGTTTGATGTTTTTATTATGTGCTTCGTATAGGAGATCCTTTCTAACCTGACATATGTACATATTACTAAAAGTCATGTTTTGTAGTCTGCAAAAAAAAAAAGGATAATTCTTGAATTCTTGTG
>WAAE01019072.1:0-36120 GCA_013400495.1 Nicator chloris
TTTTTTCTTTTCTGTAGCGGACTCTCTCTTTTCTAAACACTAAGATTAATTGGAAGAATAAAAATCCTTGACAATGCTTCTTGCATTTAACTGTGTCTTTAAATGGTTTCTAAATGGAGGTAGCTGTAGTCAATTTAGGACTGGCAGGTCTGGTGTGAATTGGTTAAGGACTGAACTAATTGTATTTATTAATTTATATTTCCACATGTGCAACTTCTGGAGAATGGCTATTAATCTCAGTTATGGCATTTATAAACTTAGATTGTACAGAAATTTAAGAAAAGTAAAAGTTTCCCTGCCTCTATTAGAACTATCTCAGTGATATTAAGACAGATATTCCTCAGTCTTCCTTCTCTCCAGGACACACTTCTGTGGATTTATATATATATATATACATGAAATG
This sequence comes from Nicator chloris, assembly GCA_013400495.1. NCBI lineage: Eukaryota > Metazoa > Chordata > Aves > Passeriformes > Pycnonotidae > Nicator > Nicator chloris. Next base: position 404 of record WAAE01019072.1, read on the forward strand.
AAGAACATTTATGGGTAGTTAATGAGACAGTAGGTAACTAAGCTGTGGTGAAACTAAGATTTTATGATTGACTTCTCTGGAGCAAAAATTGTATATTGAGTTTACCTAGTGTATTTCCCTGTGTGATTACTGGGAAGGTTTCAGTGTTCCAGTTGAAAATGATCTGATACTTCAATACTTCAAAATAGATGTGTCACAAGTTTTCTAAATCAGGCCTAAATGCATTAGTGTGTCAGGTGAGATCCTTTAAACCCCCATTAAGGTAAAGTTTCTGGGAGAAATCTGTAGCATGAACAGACCTTCCCATCACTTAGCAGGTATGAAAGACCAGAGGAAAGTTTCACATTTTACACTTTTCTGCCATCTGTTTCACAGACTGAGGAAGATCCCAAAAATCCTCTGAGTGTAGGTAATCTACCTGAGGATGGAGGCTTCTTGTTTCCTAGCTGTGAAAACAGTTGTATCTCTTGTTTTCAGATTAGTTTGGGTGAGATTCATTGATTTAGTCATGGCATATTCCTATGAGCAAAGATAATCAACATTAAAAAACCAGAGCAAACTGGGTGTACAAATGCAATCTCACCACACATGCAGCATGCCATGCACAAGCACACTCACATATTTACACAAGTTACTATATATTAATCTGGCAAAGTAAAACAGTGTGCAGAAGAAGGTAATTAAATTCTACTTAAAGGATCTGTTCTTTCTTCCTCTTTTTATTGCCTCTAGCAGTTACTTGGCTGCCTTTATAAACAATTAATCTTTGGTCTGATAGCATTGAGCCCAGCAAATTATTCAAATAGAGTGAAGACAGCTATAAAGTTTCCCTCCTGAGCCCCTCATCTGACCTAGGAAAGCTCCATCCTGTTTTCTCCCTGAAAACGCACTGAGGTCTCATCAGACATTTTCAGCCTCCACATCTCACGGGATTGGAAACTGGCCTGCAAAGTCCCTCCTTTTCTCTACTGCCCGATTTGTCACATCTTCAATACCCTTGAGGGTATTGCCATGTATTCACTTAAACAAAGCTAGGTTTGTGGAAATAGTGTGGGGATGAGCAGTGGCAAGCTGTACATGCTGCTTTCAAGGAATGTTGGTTTGGAAAAAAGAAGAAAGCCCCCAGTGTTTGTTGTAAGGCAACCTCCTGAGATATGGACCTTCCTTCCTTGCCTCACTCCTCTGGAAAGGTCCCACCAAGCGCCTCACATGGGAAACTGAGGCACAGTGACTCTGCCAGAAAGCAGCACTTCCTTCAGGAAACTCTTTTATACTGGAAAAACAATTGCAGTGAAGACTAAGGGTCATGTGACCTGTACCATGATGACAGGAACATTAAAGAGTGGAAAAACCAACAGGCAACAGTGCAACTTTCTTGCAAACACTTTTGGATTCCACAAAAACTGTGTGTGCTGGGCTAACATCCACGCTGCTCGCGTGCCAGCTGGAGCCCTGGCACCAATAAATGTCTGCACCATTTACTGCCTGCTAACAGAGGCACTGGAGGGAGCTTGGGCTGCCTTACTCTGGAGAATGGTGTAGATACAGCAGGGATGAGTCTGGATCCAGCCTGCCTGCACAGCAGCAGCAGCAAAGGAAACTGCTTCCCATGGTTTCTTCCCCTAACTCCTCTCAGGGCACTTAAGGCAAGAAAAGTTTGCCGATTTGTCTGCTTTGGAGTCAGCAATTTCACTTGCATGACAGTCTAGTTCAGTGAACAAATGAAATGGTTTATTTATAAGCTTGCTTCTCACCAGGGAGCCAATTTATGCTTAAAATTGGCTAATTGTCCCTTTGATGGATTTCTACTTGAAGTAAATAGAGGTCATTAAGTTTTTCTGTTAAGATGCATTTAGAAAATAGCTATCTGACAAGAGGTTGACCTTACTGAGAAATCCCAGGTAAAGTCAACTATTTGGAACTGCTATTTAGCTTTACACATTAGCAAAGTGCCTAGGGAGGATGTCATTACTCTGACAGTCTCCTCATACCTCATGCCTTTTATGACTGGAGGAACAAGTTAGAATAACTTCAGATACACTTATAAAAAGTCACTTTTTGGGGTACAGAATGATTTTAATTTCCCTCCTTGGAAATACTAGTACCCCATTAATGACTTTTCTTATCAGACCTCCCAAAAGACCATCGACTTCTCTTGAGAAGAAGCAGAAGTGCTAATAAAACATTAGGCATTCTCCCAAAGTCAAACAGTTGGCTCAATCTGTACTTTCCAAGCTCTGCCAAACCCATTAATACGTCTCCTCTGTCTACTGAGATATGGTACACCTGTATTTCAAGCTCCAAATGTACAAGGAAACTTTTGCTATATAGCTTATTGAAACCCAAGATATCAGAATATTCTAGTCTATTGTTATCTATGATTTTTCACTACAGCACATCTTCAGCACTGAGGATTTACAGTGCAGAGGAGCACTCACTGAGGTATAATTTAAACAGAAATGCATCATGTTGTAGGGAAGTGCTGTGACAATGGGAATTTGGCCCAGCATGATTCAACATTTTTATTAATGACCTTAAAGAAGGAGCATACACCACATTTATTAAATCTGAAGATACTACTAATTTGGGAGGTGCTGCAGGCCGCAGGGAGGATGGGAAAGTAACAGAGAAGGAACCAGAGCTGTCAGATATATGGGCTGGGAAAACTTAGCTGAAATCCATCCTGGACACAAGGCAAGCCAAAAATTAAAGAAAAACACTTCAGTCTGTATTAAGAAGAAGGGAAATGGTAAAGAGCTGGAGAATGAGAGGAGATGATAGTTGGTTAGATAAAAATATCTGAATCTGATAAAGATCAGTGAAATATAAAATCCCAGCACTGACATTGGCTCTCTGTGACCATTGTCTTTTTGTCAGAGACTAAGAAATGTTTTCTACATGACACTGGTGAAACATTTCTAAGAGTGATCTATGAAAAAAAAAGTAGTTTAAAATCCTGTCTTCAAAAGGGACTAAACCTACATAAATGAGGATAAGGTGTAAGGAATTCTGGAGCAAAGAGTTGTTGAAGGGATGAAGAGGTGGTGTGCCCAGAAATGCAGAAAAAGTCTTATAAAAACTCTTTCAGGGACTGGGAAGACCTCAGTTAGTCCCAGTGAGACTGTCAAGTGGGAGTACTGCTGTAAGAAGCTGTTCTCCTGCTAGGACCAGAGTCAGTCTCTCATTGTGACTCCACACTTGGGCACAGGGCCTGGAGCTCTACCACATCATAAATGACCTGCCCACAGGGAGAATTCCCTACCCAACTCTACTCATTGGATGTTCCTCAGTGTCCTGAAGACTGATGGTTTTCATCCATTTCAAAATTCCTTAGGTCAAATATTAGTCACTTGGAAGTTATGAGTAAACTACTGAGTTCAGTGGAAACAGCATTTCTTCCAATGGATGTATATTGTATGGCAAAGTCTGTGGAGGAATTCAAATGTCTGCATAGCAGCCTGCTTAGATTCTTCCTCTTATAAATCTGCTATCTCCCTTTTGCTACTCCTGAAACAACTTACTCTCTTAAAGGTAATGTCTGAAAGATATCAGATATCCATGAAAAATTGTAAACTAATTAATCAGGAAACTGGCCATGGGAATCTTCCACAGAACTCTGAATATTCTAAAATCTCAGTGCAAAATCAGTTTTGTGGAGAATGAAACAAAGGCATAGGAAATTAATTTTTTTATTTGATCACTCTTGTTTTAAAATACACAGAGAATTGTCTAAGCTACCTTAAACAAAACAAAAACATTGAATAGATATTTGCAGTTCTTCCCTCCCATCCTTTAAGTACTACTGAGAAATATGGTTGTCAAATGTACTTTTTTCTACACTGAGGAGAAAGGCACAGGGAGGTGCATTAGATAAGCAATTTCCTCTGAACACTTAGTTTTAGGATGCTATGTTTTCCCAGAAGCATGATTTTCTATGTTTTACCCCACAGCAGCAGAAAAGTACAGCAAAGCTGCAAAGAAGGGGACAAGCCTCCTGTTAAACTTCATTGCTGCGGGTGGTGTCACGAGAAGAGGACAGCAGCCCTGGGACAGCCTTCTGACACTCTCACTGACTGCAAAAGCAGCTTTCTGTGCATTTTGCAGCCACACTGAGCTTGCATATCCAAAATCTTCTCTTTTTTTTTTTTTTTTCTCTTTTCATTATTTTTCAAAAAACTTTGACATGCTAGGAATTTGTTTGAGTAATAAGGCTGTAAAACTCACCAGACCCTTCAGTGAAAATAATCTACTGCTACCTAGCTTTCTTCACAGCCTTGCTATCTCTGTTTTTCTGATGCTACTGCATCATATGTGTGGAAACTGAATGACAATAAACGCTGCTTATGAAGTGTATCATCTATAGAGATACACATTTATTCAGCACATTTAAGCAATAACTATTATTTGATTTGCATCAGACAATGATTACTTGTGGCAACATTCCAGCTTCTAAATTGGCCAATTGTGATTTTTCCCTTACAGGAGGATGAACTAACTTCAAATCTAATTGTGTGGAGCTTAGATAGAACTGTTCTGATCATTTCTTCTAGAACCAATGCAAAGTGAAAGACATCAGCTTAGTTTCATTTTATTTTGCTTTTATACTTGGTATTATGTATTTAAAATTTGAAAAGGAATCTTTATTTTTAAGCTTTGTTTTAAATGCATACAATTTTTATTCAGTACTATTATGTTGGAAACCAATAATTGCATAGAAAATGTTTCTTCATACCAAATTATTACAAAATTATTAACACAGGTCACTACACAAAGCAGCAGAGTAGAGATTTAGGAAGTATTTCTAGGACTTACTGTTACTTACGACATTTAAAATTTTTGCTAAGTGAGACATATAAACTAAAACATGTCTCAGTTTCCTCATTCATAAAACTCAGATAATTATTCTTTCTTTCCTTATAGATGTGGTAGGAATTTACTTTTCTGAATATTTTAATGTGCATCAGGTTATTAATTATTTCTACATAGAGATTGAACTCTTGGACTCCCATTTTCTGTCTGATTTTGTTAACGTAGAGATTCATTTCTTTCTCTAACAATAACAGGACTCTGCAGACAGTGAGACTGGGCTCCAACATTTTCTGGTGAGGAGTTAGATCTTGATTAGCTGACTCTGAATGAGGAAAGATGGACTCAGCTTGCAAGTCATGGTGCTCTCTGGAGGAAGGCCAAATCGATGGACTATAGAGTCCTCTGGAACGGGGCACTCTCAGTCTCACCTTTGAAATTGCTGCATCTTTCCACTGAATATTCAAAATCCCATTGGATATTTAAAAAAAAAAAAAAAAAGTTCCCCCAGGTGTCTCTCCTCTTGACACCCTACCTTTTCTGAATCTTTTTCTTTGCCACCAGCTTTTCTGGGTGTTGAATGGGTGAGCACATGCAGCTGCTGCAATTCTCTGGACTCCATCGCAAGGCAGAACAATCCTTATCTAATCCTTGAGACCCCTGAGGATACATCTCCTTTACAATACATTGAACAAATGGCTACTTTTAACTGTTACTATGGAAAATAACATTATACACAGTGGTTGTTGAAACAGTTTTACTCCAAGGGATCAAGTTACAACGCATTTACTTCAAGGGGGTTTTTTGTTTGTTTTGGAAAATAATGTTGTTCCATTGATTTTTATCACATTATGCTAATTTCCATCTTCTCAGGCTGACTGGCTGATTGAGGTTTTGTGGAAACAGTGAGAGATGAAAGCTGCAGCTAAAGAGAAGCAGCAGATAGACTGTGTAAGAATGCTGGCAGGTAGAAAGCAATAAAAACCTATATATCTATGAAATGGGAGTCTGCTTAGTAGGTAAGAATAGTTTCTTTTTCTAAATATTTTATTTTGATTATGTCCTTAATTCTATAAACAAACAAATAAACAACAGCCAGCTGTTGTATTGAATTAGCAGCAACAACAAAACATAAAGAAGGAATTAGATATTTCTAATTTTCTCCTTATGAGAGTGTAAGAGTCCAGCAGCTGCTGCAACTGGCAGTAAAGTCACCATTTCAAAGAACTTATTGAGCAGTAACTGGTAAAAAATCCAGGTTGCCACTAAATCACAGTTCTTCCCTTGGTTCCCACACTACTGCAGTGCCCTAAGCTATACACAGCTGCCACACATCTCCCCAGAGGTGGCTGCATTTCAGTGGCACGCAAAAGAACACCCAAATTACATCAACAGGCAGATTAATCCACTCTCTAGTTCTACATGGCAAGCAATAAAGAAATGCGTACCATTTTATTCAATAGGTGACAGAATTTCTTCTTGGACAATAGAAGCAAGTGTCCCAGCATATTGCTAGAAAATACTGAATGGCTACAAGTATTTGGCTCCACCTCTGGAGCCTCACTGCACTGTGTGTGGTCACTTAGAACTATTTTGATGCAGTCTTGTAATGCTGCAAGATCAGTGTGGTAACTCTCTATACTAACTTCATTTTGATTTCCAGAGGCAAATTGTCATGAGATGTAAAATGCAATGTTGAATGAAGTTCAATCTCATTGAAAATCCCAAAATATCAGATGTGAATGCAGGGTAATATTCTAAGAGGTCTGTTTTTACTGGAAAGGAGTATTATGTATATTAGAAATATGGTTAGGGTTAAAGGTGCATGAGAAACAATGTGAAAAGTAAGTTTTATGAACATCAGTGAAGGATTCTTCTGATGTATACAAACATCCTCTGAACACAAAAATGTCAATAAGTAAAAAAATAGATTAATACATTTTCAAAGAAGTGCCAATAGCTCATTTTGTTGTAACGAAATTATTTTTACATAATTATATATATAATTCCTTTTCTGTGCCTGGAGAAGCAAACAGTAACCAGTACTTTACTTTCCAGCAGATGCAATTTTCCCATGAAGTAATTGATAGGCAAGTGTCTGTGATAAATCAGAGGTTCAATGACATGAAGGGAAAAGAGTTCCTAAAGGCACAGATAAAATGCCAAAGGCAGCTGAAGAGAAAATGAAAACCAAGGTTTTGTACATCTCGCCAGAATTAAAAAGTACCCTTAAACTCCACTATTACAAAGTGCCAGTGTACTTAACAAATCCCATAACTGCTCTAAAATTGAATAAGAACTTATACAAGATATTTCACAAAGCTTCAGATTGTCTTCAAAAATAATATCACAGCAACCCTGGTATCCTCCCTCCTGTTTTTTCTATACAGGTTTTATTAAGTCCATATTAGATTATTAGAGCTCCAGTCTTCAGGGCAATTTTTCAAAAGGAGGTGGTGTTTACCTCACAATTTACTTCTTCCAGAAACCTAAAATTCTCTATATTAGCAATAAGTTCACTACAATTTGAAAAAGCCCCCTCCTCTCGCTTCTCTTAAATCAGAGAAGAGATTCAGACTCTAAACTACTGCTGTAAGCTCAGTAGGAGTGATTTATTTGAGCTGCTGCCATCAAGAACATATTATTTTAGTAGTGCTGTGTGTTGAAATTGTTTATATAATCTCAGTTTGTCATTTTTAGAGGTTTTTGATTTTGTTTTTTTTTTTGTATCTGTGCATTTGAAGTGAATATCTGGAAGGACCTGCCTCCCCTTGAACTGTGCTTGGTGACTTGTGCTGTAATAAAGCAACTTTCCTTGCTCTGTTTTGACAATTTTGTTAGCCAAGAAACAAGAGTAGTTTAATGTTGATTGCACAGAGTCAAGGCCATGTATTCACCAAAACGCTCTTTTTTCCAGACTCTGTTCCTTTATTTGCAATATGGGGTGAGGAAGGGTTGTCTCCACAAAGTTAATCTGAGTTGACAAGCTTCCTTCATATTTTATATGTGCCTGAAACTCATATAGGCACAAAGCAGCTGCTTTCTTCTTGCTGTGCCAATGCACGAATGTCTTCCCCCAGTCACTGACCAGGAGTAACCTGACTATCCCTGGAAAACTGTGCAACAGCAGCAAAACCCCACAACTTGTACAAAAACTTTCTTCAAGGCTGGACATGTAAGGAAAAGGTGCAGAGGGCTTTGAAGTGCTGGTCAGGGAAGACTCTGTGACCATAATCCACCCTCCTTAGTCACACATTTGGTGGTCATATTTTACAGTGTTTGTTCCAGACCAGTTTTCCAACCATGACAAAGAGGTGTTCAATTTTTCTTAGATGGTTGGGCTAGGTCCTAAATGAGTCTTTAGAGGCTGTAACCAGCACTGGCTACTCTTATGAATATAATAAAAATGTTAATAAGATTGGAATAATGATGGGGAGAGATGAATCATAAGGAGGGTAATTGGTGAGTTTAAAATGGTAGAAATATTATAAGCCAAAAAGGTTCAGAATTTTAAAACCAATGATTAATCACTTGCAAGGTCCTGGTTAACTCTGGCATTCAAGTAGAGTTTCATGTTGCCTGTGTCATCAGTAATTCAATATGCTCACACAGCCATGATACTTTCATGATTTTTTCTGTATTGGACTGTCCCAATCTGCTTCAACCACACACTAGAAAATGTAAAAAAAAAAAATGTGGCATTGCACCATTATTTCTTATTCATATCACCAGGCCACATTAAGACAGCTCAAATCAATTCAAAATTCCAGATGTTGCAGTTAAAAATAATTTGCAGGGAGAGCAGGTGAAAGGAGTAAAAGCACATGCAAGATAGATATAAGAGAATTCTATTTGGAAAGTCTTAAATAACAATTTCCTAAGAGGAAAAGCATTTGAATTTGGATGGTTTGACAATGTGTAGTTTTGAGCAGTTTCATTTCTTATTATTCATATTTCATAATCCCTTCTCTTTCTGGGGCCATGTCTTGTGTACACATTCCTACTGCATGTGCACACTTCTACAAATACACAGGAAATTTAAATCTATAAGGAAAGAATATATTAGAAGCTTCTTTAATTGTAACAGTCAGGTGTATGTCCTTTTGTGATTAAACTTTGTGATCTGACACTCTTCAGCCTGATATTTTTCCCTGCCCTTTTGACAGCTCCAGCTTGCTGCTTACAAAAAATATGCTTATTTAAATTATCTGAATCAGAATGAATCAGGCCAGCAAAATCTGTTTTAAACAGCTTCAGCCAGCTGAACTCTTTTGCAGTTGAGTTAGGTTAGAGGGCATTCAGAGGAGTAAATTGGCTGGCAGATTTGCAAAGGCTGTAGTCTCCTGCAGACATGTCAATGAGCAGCAGGGAGCAGAAGGCAAGGTCTTCTGCTTGCCTGGAGTCTGGAGAGTGTCTAGACAGTTCTCAGCCTAAGCCAAAACCTGCCTGTTTTTAAGTCATCTTCACTAGCACCTTGTCAGTAGGCAGAGACACTGAATCTGAACCAAAAAAATGTTTAAGTCAAAAAATCTTTTCCTATATCCAGCCCCCTTACAGCTCTTTGCACAGTCTAACCCCGGTTTTCTGTCCTTAGATACTGCCAGACACACACATTGTGTTGTTTTTAACTTGCAGATTTCTCATCACACTCATTTTCCCCAGAACTCTCCTCAGACATACAAATACGGAGTCCTTCAGGGCAGTTCATAGGTGACAGCCATTGCTCTTGCAGTGGTGGGCAGAGACTCAGGATTTTCCTTCTGCCCTTCTCTTAGAAGAGGTATTGTTCATGTCTTGTTGTTCCATGCTGTGAGGGGAAGTGATTGACCAAGTCCACGGTCGCTGGCAAAAACTGAGCCCAGGGGCTGGCACCACCTCCCCAGTGGTGGTTGTAAGAGATTCTTCTTGTCTTGGGGAAGCATAAAGTGACGAATGTCTGAAAACTTTAGGTTGTGTTGACTTCCACGCATATTGCTACAGCATTTATTACTGCAGTTGCCAGGATTCATACAGACATTATCTTTGTCTCTTCATATAGACATCATCATCACCACCACCATAGCAGAGACTTCTAGAGAAGTCTCTGCTATGGTGATAATGAAGATGCTGAGGCTGAGGAGATCTGCTCACTCACCTGATGCCACAGCAGAAGCAGTGCTCTAGACCACTGCAAAACAGTTATAGCCTGCTAAAAGATTCATGGGTGGCTCAGAGCAAAGCTTGGTGACTCTCTGAATGTCTCACTGGCAGGAGGGAAGTAATTTCTCCAGCTTCAGCACATTATGAGCTGCTTGTGGCTGGTGAGGAGGTGAGCTGCCAGGAAGGTGTGCAGCAGAGGGCAGCAGCTCACAAGCACACACACACACCTGCACCCGCAGCTGCCACACCTAACACACACCCCAACAACACTTCTTCCCATCAAACACGGACTGGCAAGTTTTGGATCTCTGCAGGTAGATGAATCACTTTCAGTCTGAACATGTGAGCTCACAAAAATAAGTTCCTCATACTGGGCAGAGGATCAGGGCTGTTTGCTATGTTTTGCTTCTGTGACATAACCTGCATCCACAGACCTGCTCAAGCGTTCTGTGCTGGTTTCAGGGCAATAAAGGATATGCTTTTACAAAAGAAGCAGGGGTGTTTATTCTGAGAGGTTGCATGAATGCCTTGACCAACTTTTAAACAACCAGCTCTAACAAGACCAAGGGATCAGAAACAGTTCTAACAGTTTTGTAGACCATAAAACTGATCATGATGCTGGACTTACAGGTCAGTTCATTTGTCTTCCTGTTTGGTGGATTTTCTCAGTCTGCCTTTCTGAGGCTACGCTAATAACCATAACAACACACTGCACTGAGAAGTGAGACATTAGGTATGAGTCAGGTTCTCTTTGTACAGGAAACTATAAATACCATTTCTTTCTATGAAAGAGAGACAGAGATGTAGGGGAAAAAATGCATGCATTATGGGCCATTTCACCAATTCTGAGGTTTTAAAAAAGTTTGTGGGAGCCTTCCTCCCAAGACTGCTCCTGAAGCATATTCTCCCATGTCAATAAAGGGTGCTTTTGTCATTGATAAGAATGATTCTGGTGTTTGAAATGTATCTAAGCAAACTGGTTCTGAGCCTAAGAGTGAAAGTCAGGCTCAGATATGAAGCTTCTTCAAACTGGATGCTGGTTGCATTTAGTCTCTGTACTGCTTGATAATAGAGGTTGCAGCCAGCTGGAATCAAGTAAATGCATATAATTTTTTCCTTAATCTGCAAATTATTTGGATCCAACGTTTCAGCCTGTATCTGCCTGATTAAAGAAAAAAAAAATTGTGAATTTAGAATTGCTACAGTGTGTTGTGGAATGCAAGAAAAATTCTCTTGCCAAAGTGATGAAAGAAATCTCTGAATGGTTAAGGAGAATATTCTCCTCATAGAGAAGTTATTTCTAAATGTCTAGTGACTAATTTATATATTTTCTTCAAATTGTTCCGTCAACAACATTACTATCCATTTCCCTGTCTTATCCTTACTCATATGGAATTGTTAGTCTCCATGTTACTTCTCAGAAGTAAGATTTTTAGGATACTTACATGCAGCAAAACTAATTCATTTTTAAATAATGTAATTTTAAGGACTGATTCCAAATATAGAGGAGCAAAGAAGCCCCTTTAATTTCCATGGCACTAGAAACCTTTAAAATATCCCTGCATTGTTACAGGAAAAAGTTTTAAAATGCTAATCAATTCAGTCTAACAAAACAGAATACAAAATAGTATTTTTTTAGTATTATAAGACATAATTTAGTAATATAATCTCTTGTTTTTAAGCCTGTATCAGGACCCTTGATTAAAAACTGAGTGCCTATTTCTGAAGTGGATCCATTCACTAGAGTTTAAGACTCTAGCAAGCAAAAGCTACATAGGAAAGAAATTAGTTACTGCTGGCTCTGACTCAAATAATTTTCATGGACACCCAGGCAGGATAACAATAAATGGTGGTTTCAATGCAACAGGAAGTGACGAGCAGCAACAAAAACTGTATCCAATTTTTCTGTGGGAATTTCCCACTGACTCTGCAGACACAATTCCAACTTTTCAACTTTTGCTCTGCAAAATTCTGGCACTGTATTGATAGTGCCTTGAGATTCATTCCAGTTTACTCAACTCCTTTGCCTCATTCCTCTGTGTGGAGAGACTTCTGTAGAATTGAGAGTCATTTGAACAATGTCAGATACATGCAAACCTGGCAGAGTGAGCAGTCCAAAAAAGGACAAAGGATTTATACACAACCTTCTCCTCTTTCTGGCTGTATCACTCGCTTTCATCAAAACCTTTTCCCGGTGAGACTTTGAAACATCTTTTAGAAAAATTTATCCTGTCACTCATGCACCAGCCTTTATAAGGTTTCTCTGTATTAATACTTTCTCTTTTCTAACTGTCGCAAACTGCAAGAATTCATTGACATCCCATTTACCATTTTTTTAGCACACTTATAATGCATCAATTGACCAGGGTACAATGTGTTTACAGAACTTGGAGGGGTCTGGATTGAACCTGGAATAACAGAGATCAGAGTTCAGCCTGGTACATAACACCAGTAAACTGAGGCCATACAATTTTTTCAGAATAAAATTGTATCCTTTGGACTGGCTCATTACAATGAGTAAAATTTCTTTTGTTTCATAGAGTCATAGAATGGTTTATGTTGGACAGGACCTAAATATCCTCTACTACCATCACTCCTGCCATGGGGAAGGACACCTTCCACTAGGCCAGGTTGCTCAAAGCCCCATCCAACCCAGTCTCGAACAATTCCAGAGATGGAGCACCCACAGCTCCTCTGGGCAACCTCTTCCACTGCTTCACCACCCTCACAGGGAAGAATTTCTTCTAAACTTACCTTCCTTCAGCTTAAGACCATTCTTCTTTGTCCTATCACTCCATGCCCTAGTGAAAAGTACCTTCCAGCTTCCTTTAGGTACTGGAAGAAATAGTCCTAACTATTGTTTGAAAGGCACTATTTATTTGACAAAACCCGTGGCCTGATTGCAAATAAAGCATTTGTTCCTTCTAGCTCAAACATCAAATCTAATCTTGATTGAAGTGGGTTCACGACTGTTGAACTGCAGGAATTTATACTGGTTTTATGATTTTATGCCCATTGCACAGGACAGACGCCTCTTCCATCAAAACATTAAATCTGGTGCAGACAGAATAGTTTGAATAGCTCTGAAGCAGCAGAATGAATTTATAGCACATTTGAACTTTCTTATATAACTACAGCATTTTTGACTTGGCAGTAGTGGAACCTGGTTATTGCACAGAAAGCCAAGAAAGCACATCTTCAACTAACAACAACCCTTCTCATCTGCTTTGATCATCATTTTGCTAACACTCACCCTCTGAAATACCTGGCAATTCAGAGCTATTTTAAATAATGGGATTCTTTTCAAATCATGATTTAATGAAATCATAACTGTCATTGCAATAGCTCAGAACACTATTGTGGACTCACTGTCAGCAAACTGTGTCTCTACTTCAAAAGGACAGTCAATGTGGAAGACAAAAGAAAAAAAAGAACAGGATAAAAACGTGTCAGTATATTATGCAGAAAAGAAAGAGGTTTCCAATGTCTTATTTTGGAGGGGTAGTACAGTAAGATATAAATCTATAAGTAAGTCCTCCTGGCAATTCTTTCTAACCCTGAAACACCTAAAAACTTCAAGTACATTTAAGGATAAGAAGTCATGAAAATAGATAGTTCAGATTATCCTTCTCCACCAAAGTTCAGAAAAATATGTTAGCAATTGTTCCCCAGAGTGAATTTCTTCTTTCTATTTTATGTTTTGTCTTCCTGTTTCCTTATTTACTTTTAAAGTTTGATCTTAATATTAATTAAAACAAATAATATCCTGCATCTTTTCTATGTCCCATTTGAGAAATGGATAGACTTGAGATTCATGTCTCACCACTCTTCCCCTTCAGAAAAGTTGAACATGTTGGCTTTGTCCATCATGTGAACAGCCCTTGTCCTGTCTCATCCTACACTGCCCCCTCCCACCTCACACACTGGGCCCAGGCATTGTCTGGTAGATTTTTGGTTGGCCCAGGCCAACACTTCCAGGAAAAAGGATCAGCTTCTCTGGTTTCCCTGATCACTAATCTATGGGTATGATAGGGCCCAGGTATGATAGGCAGAAGATTTTCAGCTCTCAAGCTTCCCCAGAAATCTCCAATTTTTATTTACTGAGATCTGATTCTCATGCAAGTTAAAGGAGAATCACAGCCACATATATCAAAAATGTTTATAACTCTCATAAAGACAATTAATAGCAGACATCTGAGTAAGAACAGATAGAGCATGGGTTATAATACAAGCTAATAAAAAATACCCCATATATCACATGAAAACAAAGAGTGAATAAAGCCACACATCATGCCCCGTGAAAAACATCACATCAAGAGTAGAACAAAAGTATTGATGGCAAGAAAATGAGAAAAACAAGTAGCAAGTTAAGCCATAGCCCAAAGGTTTTAATTTCATGCTTTGAAAGCCTCTTGCCTCTCCCTTTCCAATTGTTATTTCAGGTTCCAATATCCAATCATAAATTAACACTGCCCTTGTCACTCAATAGTTACTCTGGACGAATTAAATGTAGGGAGAAACGCTGATCCTTGGCAAAAGTTGAAGTTCAATTTAGAGTTCAACAACAAAAATGTTGTGAATTAGGCTAATGAAGAAAATGCAGCTGAGAATGTCTTTGAATAATCATACAAAAAGCAATAACAAATAAACACACCAGGAGAGCATTCAAAGGCTATGTACAATTTTACCCACTATAAAAACACCACCAGAAGTGGTTTCAAAACCAGAGCTGTGACATGCTTTATTCACTCTCCTGACCATAAGAGTAGCCATGAACCATCACTTCCAAATGACATCAAAAGGCATTGCCTTGGGCAAGCAGGGGGTGGGGAGTCTGAATTAATTAAGCCAGCCAACGAGCTGTATTTACCTCCACCTTCTCCCATCACTGTTTCTGGCAGCTGATATTCTCCAGACACCATGCAGGATGCCATCACTGGAACGCGATCTGTGTGAATGTTGTTCCTTCACCTCCATGAATTATGTGAAGCTTGTGTGTTCACCCCACTGCCAAACCTGTTGTGAAAACAATGAGTGAACAAGGAAGGGTATGAATCTATGTGTTGGTTAGCTTATGGAGCGCACAATGTTCACACCTGTACTTTTTGGATTATCTAGCCTGAGGAAAAATGTCTGTAGAGATGCAATTTTTTCTTCCCTCCAGGACACTATCGCAGTCAGTAGTGTAGGAGAGTTTTGAATAAGCTCCTCTCACCAGTCTGAAGAAATTATACACTCATATACAGCAAGGTTCAGAAACCATTGAGAGGTGTAATTTATTCAAGAAAATCATAAAATGTTAGGCTGAGGATCCAGCCGTGTCACCCTTTAAGTGCTCTGCATAATCTAGAAGCATTCACTTTTTGTTAAATGGAAGAACCTAAACCAGTCAGAAATGGCCTTATGCCTTTAGCAAAACTCGATGTCAGTACAACGGGATGTTCTTTCTTGGTTTTTTTTGCTGACTGATGTGTCCAGTAATCAGCAGTGGAAAAGAGGTATTGAAACATAATGAAATGACCTATAAATATTATGCTGCAATCACTGGAGGCACACAGCTTCAAATGATGAATCAGTTGAAAATCTGGGGTTCAGAGAACCTCAGCAGCTTGATAAATGCAAATCCTGATCTCAAATACAGCTTTATATCCAAGAGGCACTTAAAAAAAAATTAACTGTAGTTTTGGCCAAAATTATCAGGAAAATCTAAAGAAAATCTAAAACTTGGATCAATAAAAGAAATATTTTTCAGTTGTTTGGGGATTTTTTCATCAGCTAAAATAATAACTACAGTGATAGTTGTCATGCTGTCCATAAGGTTGCTACTGGGATAAATTGATCATTCCTTGTCTGTATGGCTTTGCTTCAGCACAGTAGGAGTATTTTATCTGCTTCCAGAATTATTTCACACAGGAAGCAATGATTACCCAAAAAAAATGTTTGACTTGAAAATAGAGCACAAAGCATTTAATGAAGATTTCCATGTTTTATCTGACAAATAATTGTGAGGTGAATCTGGCAGAGAGTGTTGGAGGTTCTTCAGCCTATGATACAGAGTTAAAAATAGATAGTTTCACTAAAATGCTATTTTCACTTCAAGTTTTTCTTCTGCAAAGGTTTGACATACTCCAGCTAGTTCTACATCAAGCCTTTGAACAGCTAATTATAAGATCAGTTTTACAGATGGGAAACAGATATCCACAGTCTAAGAGATCTGCCAGAAGTCACAGAATGCTTGACCCACATCCTCATGAAGCTGGTAGTAGTCTCCACATTCATTCTATAGTTATGTTTAACCCCATGGGGAGCCATGACCAGAGCTCGGTTAATTGCAGGGTCCTGTACGAGCGTGTAACTGTTGCCATTACAGGAAACCCAGGTCATTTGTTATGCCACTGGAGCATCCAACTGATCCTGTCATTAATCACTATGACATCACAGGACAGCTACCATATGGTGCAAAATAATCCCCTCCCTTGCTACAGAAATTAGATATCTTTAAAGACAAAATCATCTTTATACTGATTGGAAAGTACATTAGATTTATGCTTCCTTTTAGAACTTTGTCCTAAAATGCTGGTTAAGATGATTTGTAAAGGAAAGGGAAGACCTTCAAACATTTTCTGCAAGAAAAAAGAGGATCAGCCAATGCAACTCTTGCAACATGCAAGTCTAACCTATCCATAACCCTAATAATATCAATCTGATCATTGAAAATTCATCCCTTCTAACGCACTGGGAAAATATTGGTCAGAAACAATCATTCACACACTCTCACACACTTAGCCTCCTATTCACTTTCCTTCAGATGGAAAGGCTTGTGAAAAGTTCTCCAGCGGTGGTTACAATGATTCGTCAAGCATGGGCCTTTTGCAATGAACAGGATGACACCCCACCATATTATTACTTAGAGCTTTACTCCCAATTCCAGCCCATTAGTTACACAGTTTTAGTTTTGATATTATATTTCGGTTATCTTAATCAGTGGTCTGGATGATAGCACACTCTGGTTTCATTGCATTTCAAGCAGAAAAGTCATTAGCAGCTTTCAAGGCTTGACAAGTCTGCTCTCACTAAAAATCTTTTCCCTTTACACAGGGAAAGTTGTGCCAAGTCCACATATTGCAATACCCTAATTTGGTGCTAAGTTTTGCAGCAGAATCTGGGACATCAAGTACCCTTGTATACCATATTCAAAATATCCAGCTTATTCAACGAGGATGTGCCAATGTCAGCCAGAGCAAAATATTAAGCATGCCCTGGTACTTTATAGACTTAGATTTATTAGAGAAGAGGTTAAATACCAGAGGCTTCTTTCCATTTCTCATTAGTCACCACATCCTTTTTCTTCAATAGGCTGCTAATAACTCACCTACTTGTAGGCTTTAGGTACACCTTCAAGCACTGCACTGTGTTGCATTTTGGGATTTTGGCACCCATATTTTTCTGAATTCGGCCTTTAGTCTCCATGTAAAGGAGCGAGAATGTGGGAATAGAGGGAAGAACACCTGCTGCCAGTGATCTCTGTGCTCCTACAGGAATACCAGCAATTTTCAGAAACCATGTAGATGTGATAAGCTTCCTTTGTGTGCACACACTCTGGATGGATTCTGGCTTGGAAAGACTTGTAACTTAAACAGAAAATGGGAAAGGAAGGTGTCTTGGTTTGAAAGACAAGTGTCTGCTAGGGAAGGCAGGAGACTCCCTTGGAATGAAAAATGAAAACCCCCTCCCTCCAAATTAATACAATTTTGAAATTAGGGGGGGTCTCAGGCAAAGATATGAGAATGGGAATAACAGTTCTTTACTAGTATGTATAATAAGGCAGACAACCAACAACAACAGCAGCACTAACAACAAACAGAACCAGGAATGCAGTGAGCCCCTCTCGGCCGCAGGCACTCTCCCCTTGGGTGCAGTTCCGGGCACCGCCGCCAGGGGCGCTGGTGGCTCCCGGCGGGCAGGGCGGGTGCGGCGATTCCCCCGCGGCTGCAGGGGGCGCTGTGGGCTCGGGGCCGCGCGGCAATGGCGGCGGGGCTGGAACCGGGACGGCCCGGCAGGGCAGGGGGTGAGGGATGCAGCACAGAGAAACCCAGAGCACTGCCGAGGAAGCGGCAGGGGCGGGACAGGGGTGGCTCCGGTCCCAGCAGGGCAGGGAGAGGTGAACTCAGGATCCCGGGCACATGAGCAGATGCTAATAGGTCCTTCTTTTAGTGAAGTAGGTGATAATAAGGTCCTGGTAAGTGGCTGCTCTCACAAGCAGACACTCACCTCACAGCAGAAGCAGCAGCTCTGGGCTGGGCTCTGGTGGCAGCAGTGAATTCTCTTCCCCAAGCAGCAGCTCCTACTGTTCTCCTCCGAAACGAAGAAAGAGAGAGCCAGCAGCTGCCCCAGCCCCTGTCCTTTACCTGGCCAGTTCTGTTATCTCTGTCCCTCAGAGAGAAACTCCCCGGATGAGAGAAATGCAACCTCCTTCCCCCTGAGCTCGGCCAGTTCTTTGTTTTCTTAAGTACTNCTTTTGCGAGAGTTGTGGTGACTATAGTGGGTTCTTTCATTTCTTTCTTCATCTTCCACAGGAGATTTGAAGCATGACTGGAATTCCTAAAGTTCTATTTGATCAGACTCAATTTGGCCTAATTATGAGCACAAATATTTCAATAATTTATTCTTATTTCTCCACCACAATAAGTCAAACACATAAAAACTTACAGTATTTCATTTTGAAAGAGAAAGCTTGTAGGAGAAATAATGCAAACCATGTGATGTCTCTTCTCTGTTTACAATCTTGCGGAAAACCCTATTTCCCAAGAAAAAGAGGGTTCCTCATGTCTAACCAAGTCCAGATTCTTATTTCTTTTGGTTCAAACTTATTAACATCTTGCTGTATTTCATATACATTTTGCAAACATACATATGGCTCCAAGATAAAAAATTTCTCCACATCTGTGGCTGTAATTCCATTTGACTTAGAGTGAATATTCATTAATATCTCTCCTAAATCTGTCTCAGCAGGAATGAAATTCAGCTGAATAATGGTAACCTGTTTAGATGTTTAGATATTACAGGTAATCATTGAATCAGTATTTTAAGGTGATAGAAATGCAGCCAAATGTAAGTCAGATTAATAACTTTCCATCAAAGTACTAGAAGACTCGTGCTAAAGGACTACGAGTTAAATCAGATAAAATCTCGTGGGACTTTTGTGTACTTGTAATTTAAGAAACAGACAGGAGCTCCTGTTGCAGGGATGTGTTGGTCTTTCTTCTTCTAATTGAGAATCTCAGAAACCAGATAACGTCTTCTGTCTTTCCTCAGATCCACAAAATATATTTTAAAATGGCATCTTATAGGAGTAATTATGATGCTGATTTAACATCTATGAAAGTATGTTTTACGGGGATGAACCTGTCAATTGGAGCAATTGGAGCAATGGTGCATATTCATGACTATTTACCTCCCTGGCACCTCTTCAGTGTGTCCAAGGGGTAACAGAGAGTATACCCAAAGAAAACAAGAGAGGTGTTATGACAGGGATCAGATGTGTCCCAACAGAGTAGAATTGTAACCTGAAAAACTTTCTGACATGCATTAAGTCTTCAGGCAGCTGAAAGTTGCCAGAGCATTTGTCAAAAACAAGTTCTCACAGAATCACAGAATAGGTCAGGTTGGAAGGGACCACAGTTGGGTCATCTGGTCTAGCTCAAGCAGCGTCATCCCAGAGCACATGGCACAGGATTGGTCCAGACGTTTCTTGGGTATCTCCAGTGAGGGAGACTCCACACCCTCTCTGGGCAATCTGTACTGGTGCTTGGTCACTGCACAGTAAAGAAGTTCTTCCTCATTTTCAGGTGGAACTTCCTGGGCACCAGTTTCTCCCCATTGCCTCCTGTCCTATTGCTGGGCACCACTGAGCAGAGCCTGGTCCATCCTCTGACATCTCCCTACAGACACTGATAGACACTGATGAGGTCTCCTCTCAGTTTTCTCTTTTCTAGGCTGAACAGGCCCAGCTCCCTCAGCCTTTCCTCATAAGAAGGATTCTCCAGTTCCTTAATGATCTTTGTTGTCCTCCACTGGACCCAGTCCAGGAGCTCCACATCTGCCTTGCCCTGAAGAGCCCAGAATTGGAGACATCACTCCAGGTGAGGCCTTGCCAGGGCTGAGCAGAGGGGCAGGATCACCTCCCACCCTCTGATGGCAATGCTCCTCCTAATGCACCCCTGGATACCACTGGCCTTCTGCTGGCTTTGAGAAATATTTTGTCCAGGTATACTGGGTAAATCTATTTAATCAGTTGTGTCCACTGAATTTTTATTTTACTGTGGTGAGATAAAGATGTCCCACCTGCCAGAAATTTTGGTTCAGTGATAGATGACTGAAATGATTTGCAGGAAGGGCAATCTTGTTGTTATGTGTTTGTAATAAGCTTAAATGGTCTAAAGCACTCACAGTAAGATGGTTTCTCACATTTAAAAACACTTCATTTTCATAGATAGGTAGCTGTAGCTTCCACACCTATATAAATATGCAGTAGACATATAAAGGTATATAAATATAACAGCCATTAGATAAAATAAAATTTTACTAATAAATATTTTATTTTGATAAATCAGATATTAACTTTGGATCAAAAAATTGATGTGATTCATTCTGTCATTTTCCTATCAGCATTTTTTAAAATAACATGCTCACGTCAGTCAGTTAGACTTACCAGAGATATGAATTTTCTCATATTAATCAACAGTTTTTCTTTTCCCACTTGAAGAGTGTGTCACCCAGGTAACTAATTGCCTTTTTTTTTTTTTTTTGTAAGCCATCTACAATGCTCATAAGCTTTAGTTATTTCAGTAAGTAAAATTCTGTATTACTCCAGCTGAGATAACATTCTTTGAGTTCAGTGCTGATGTAACATCTGGAAAATTAATTCATTCTACATTAATAGTAACTTGTAGTCTAGCTCTTCAGGTCCTAAACATATTGCTTATGGAGAAGAAATTGTCACTACTTATGCATTTTTCAAATGATTCTTAAAAAAAATCAATGACATCATCTTCCTCTTTTTAAGGCAATTAAATCTCCATAATCCTTTGTAACTGAATAATCCAGAGATCGTATTTGAATATAATGCTAAGAATGGGAATATAGAAATGGCCAGGCTGGGTCAGAAGTCTTGTTGTCCTGCCTCTAATGGCAAACACCAGCAGGGCAGAAGAAGCAAATATGAAAATGAACTTCAAGTGGAAAAGAAATTTTTTCTGCAGAGATTGACTAGCAGTCATTCTCTAGACTGTTTGAACTTGCAGTTTTTTCAAGAAAGTATATCAGATCTGAAATACACTCTACGGAAATACAGGGGTTAATGATAAATAGATACATTTGTGTAGGAAGGGAAATTTTAGGAGTACTAATGGCAGTTAATTGCCCTGGAGTAGATTTAACGTCGTAAAATCCTTCCCCAGCCCATATGCCACAAGTCACTAAACAAGTCTTGATTTTCAGCAGTGATTAAATTTCACTTGTGATGACCAGCACCTCTGGAAACCAGGCCAGCTTTTCTGTCAAAGACAGATGACATTTATCTCAACCAAACATTTAATATATATTAAGGAATGCTTACCAACATGTCTAAAAGAGCAAACTAAGGAAGGTCTACATGCTACATGTAGGACATTAGAACAAGTGGAGTAAATCCAGGTCTAAAACTGAGATCCTGGAAAGTCCTGTTTAGCTGATGAGTCTGATCTTTGAGGGCTGCTCCTGTTTCAGCTGTAAATATTTACAGGCAGCTGATGTCCTGCAGCTGCATGTACCCAGCAGAATGCTGTTGTAGACAAAGATGAGCCAACTACTTTGTGGCCAGTCAAATGCCTTGATGGTTAAGGCCACTTCCTATTTGGATTTCAGCTGTGCTTAAGTGGTAGGAAGCTACCTGGGCTGCTTGCATGCACATGCTGACAATTAAATTAATGCAGCTTAGGAAACAAGGAGTTAAAGAAGAAACTACCCAATTTCCTAAGCTGTTGGTTACTGAAATTATATATAAAGCACAGTGGAGTCTGGATGTCAACACAGGATACAGATAATACAAAGATTCCTTCCTGAGAACTTTTATTACATCTACTTTCTTAAAAAAAAAGAAAAATAGAAATAGTGAGTCATTTGCAGAATTTTTTTTCAGATAAGCATGAAATACATCCAACAAATAGTAGCATAGCCAGGTGCTACATCCTGTTTTATGTCCGTCAAGTCCACAGCCAGCTACTTGTGGGTGGAGGAATGTGTCCAAAAACTCCATGTGAAAGGTTGGAGTGATATATAAAAGCTTGAGATACACAACTTCTCTATATTAAAAATAAGTCTGTGATGCAGCATGATTCACCTCTTAGGTGTATGGCCAGGTCAGTTCCCCTAGTTCAGCATCATTATCACAGCCAGCACCAGCCGTGCTCATTTCCCTCTGATTGGAAATCCAAATGTAGAAGTTGCTGTGAATTCAGTTAAAATAAAGCTTTTTTTTTTTAGTTGTTTTACAAGTCTCCAAGGTATAAATTTGCATTTAGCTTCCAGAAATATCCTGCTTCCTAGAAAAGTGGATAAGCATGCTTAATCTATGAAGTCGCTCTCCATAACATTCCCTGGTTTTGTCTAATAACTGTGAGGAACAGCAGAGGGATTCCTGACAGGATTTCGGGATATGTAAGCAAAAGTAAGGTTTGAACAAGCCAGCTCTGCTGAAAAAACAAAACAAAACAAACAAACAAAAAAACAACAACAAAAAAAAACAAACACAAAAAAACCCCCAAACAAAAAAACCCCCCAAACCCAAACCAAAACAAAAACACAAACAAACAAAAACACTAACAAACAAACAAAGAAAGAAACAAAACCCACAACCCTTTTCTGGGCTTGCAACTCTCCTATTTGAACTTTGTGAACCCCAGATAGCCCAGCTGATTCCTCCAAATGCCAAGTATAGTTGTCATTGTTCAAGTCTATTTCCAGAGAACACCACACGAGGCATTAAAGCACAGAACACATATTTATTGTGTTACACACTGTTGGATAAAAGCCCACATCTGTTCCTTGAGCTGACTAGACAAAAATGGGTCAGAGGGAAGGGAATAAAATCACTAATACAGATCTCTCATATGAAAAACAAAAATCCAGAAAACTTCTGACCTTTAACTAGAACATTTCTAGTTCCTCCTGCCTATGCCTCCATCAGAGCAGAAGTGCTGAAGCAGCCCCACAGAATGCTGGCTGTTTCTAAGAAATGAGAAAGTTCTTCTCAGAAGAGAAGAAGGTTGATGCACTTTGGAGGCCACAGATAAAAATACATTTTCAAGGAAATTGTTTTGTAATCCTCACAGCTCCCTATGCTTAGCTCAAGTTCTACTGCACACAGAGAAAACTGAGAGGATGAGCACTTCTCAGCCAGATCCTTTGCCTGGGAGAGCACCTTTGTTTGCTGAGGACAACAGATGGGAGCTCTAGCAGGGATCCTCATTTCTTTTTCCTGACAATAGGAGGTTGTTAAGGCCTCATTTACATCCATTTCAAAATACTTCAGCAAGGGAAAAAATATGTATCATTTCCCACCTGCAGTGGGGGAAACCGAAGCATGTGAGGTTATGTGCTTTTTCATCATTACAAAAGTCCAACCTCAGATCTGCTGCTGCAAACCCATTTGCTTGCTCTGAAGGTGATAGGACTGCTTTTAATCTGCACAGAGCTTTGTGTTCTCTTGTTCTCACAGAATACTTGGGAGAGGTTCTTCATAGAGACTTCACTCTGTTCTTAATTTGTGATCACTTTATGCACATCTCTGATTCTCTTTTGCTTTGCTTTTTAAGGCTATTGGAAAGATGACCAGTCTTTCTTGGTGTTGGCTACTACACAGGTCATTGTTTGAAATCATAGCTGAATACTTGGATGTATCAGAAGTCAGGCTGCTGATAAGGTCACCTGCATGTGTACAAAAGACCATTTGGGATCACATTTAGTGAGTAGTGTTGAAGACAATAGCCAAAATGATAGGTGAAGTAAATACTGAAACATAATTTTTATACCCAAAGCACTATTCTTTGCCTGCAAACAATTTTTTTTCTCCACAAAAGCCCCTCACCAAAAATTTTAGTGAAAAGACAATTTTAAAAGCAATAAAGGTCACTGGAAGCTGAAAATACAGTCTTTTAAATTAAAAAAAAAAAAAAGATACTGCAATCTACACTTTCTGTTTGACAAAACCAGGTAAAATTCATTAAAAAAATTAACTGTTTCTTGGAATAATCCTTGCTTTTGTGTTTAAAACACAAAGATTTAGAAGACTTATTTAAGAGCAAAAATACCATCTTCAGAAGATTACAAGATAATCTCATAATTGAAATGCATAAAAGAAACAACTCAGTGAAAAACATGCTCATGGTGCTGTCACTGCACTGCTACATAAGTTTTCAGTGTCTCAGTTTCCCCATGTAATGCTCACATTTTCCTCTGCCTTACCAGAACCATCATTCACTCACCTTCACAGGACACAGAAAAACTCCTCTCTGAATGAAAGTCAGAGGTCTGGTCCTGGGCATGTGCAGTGAAAATGGATAGATCTTCAACTGCCAGATGATCACAGAATAATGGAATTTTTCTGACAGTTTACAGAGATGATCCTTAATATTTGGATTTTTCTAAGTAGTGAGGAGGAAAACCAAAGTAAAGTTGTTTAGCGCTCAGTTTCCCCTTCTTTCTGTGGGAGATAGAAAATAAAATATCACAGAGGACTGGGCCTAAGAATTTTGTGCAAAATCTCACAGGACAACTGTGGTAAACCATCCCTGAAGTAAGAGGTTGCAAGTCCCTATCTTAATTTGGACTCAGGGTTGTCAAGGCTCTCTGGATGTGGATGCCAAGATGGTAAGCTGTCATAATGAGTTCTAGGCAATTGTAGCTCATACATTCCTTTAGTTTAGGTTCATGAGAGACACCATATGTATTCAGTCTGCCCTTCACAGATGAACAAGAAAAAAAGTGAGAACAATGCCAACTTTTAAAATAATAATTATACAAATGACATATTAAGGCTTGTTAAAACACAATACTAATTCAAGGAATAATGTGGAAGTGAAAAGCGTGGAGCAATCTGTGTGAATCATGTTATTAAAAGACAATCAAGATTCATTTCAATTAAAAAAAAAAAAAAAAAAAAAAAAAAAAAAAAGAGGTATAGTGGATTAATGATGTCTGGTTTTCCAAAGGTAACTCTGAGATCAGTGCATATTTGTCTGGATGTCTTTGTGCTAGGGACCACTCTTTTGTTAGGACTGAGGCTAGCCCATGTCTGGAGCCAGAGCTGTCACAGCAGAACCCTAGGAAGCAGCAAAGTCTCTGGGTGAGCATGGGCAGAGATAGCACGTCATGAGTTGCTTGCATTTTCATTCTGATATGACAAAAGGGGATTACCCAGCCAAGTCTAAAAGCTGCTGATTTAGTAGAATGAGGAGACACCTTTGCTTGTGATTTACTCTGCTCATTATGAAGAATAGCTTTATGAAAGGGGCCCCCAAAAGCCATTGAATGCAACAGAGAGGATCCAGTTGGTATCATTGATCATGGATAAGCAGTAAAATCAAATTTGTGTACAAGTCACAGCTTCCAGGGCTACATATCAGGGACCCTTAGCAGAAAGCAAAAGGGGAAATACCTGTCACAACCACAACACTGCTGACTAGAGATGGTGGGAAAATGAATCATCAGTATAATCCGTGTGCTGTTGCTCTCTGGAAATTTTCAGCAAAAATGAAAACAATGAAACAATAACTGCTTAGAGAAATCCAGAGAACAGCCAGTCTCCCACACTCAGAAAGTGACAAGGTAGTGGCACAATTGTGCAAGACAGTTTCAAGGACTGTAAAACATATCAGTATTTTCTCAGGAGAGCTCACATTTTTAGCAAAGAAGTCAAAACTGAAGTGTTCTGACTGTGAGTGCTATTGTTTCTTGTAGATCTTGGAATACTTTCCCTAGTAAGTTCACTCTCTTGGTCAGTGGCCTGTGCTCTAATGAACCATTGTCTTTTTGTTAATAAATGGGAAGGATGCAATGGAGACAGTCTTTGTAGTGAAGTATGCAAGTCATGGGACACATCATATGTCTTAGGAGAACATATAAAAGAGGTGAAGATATGTGGAGGAC
Organism: Nicator chloris; assembly: GCA_013400495.1. Lineage (NCBI taxonomy): Eukaryota > Metazoa > Chordata > Aves > Passeriformes > Pycnonotidae > Nicator > Nicator chloris. The sequence goes on from WAAE01019072.1 coordinate 26,534, forward strand.
ATTGGCCAGGTAACTCAAAAGAATTGTTTCAATCTCTTATGTTACTGAAATATTTTGGTGTCTGTTGTATTATTCTGTTTATAATTAAAGAAGTCCAGCATGTCCAACAAAAATATACTGGAAGAGGAAAAATCCTTCCTTACTAAAAAAAAAAAAATCTTAATTGGAAATCTGTTTCAGTACTAGTTTAGTCTGAGAAAGTCAAGATGGACTACTGTTGACATACTTTTTTCTCTACATTTGGCAGGATAAGACCAGAACCTCTTTTCCCTCCAAAATTAGGAGTTCCAGTTGCTATCTTTATGCTTTAAGGTGGTGTAAGCTGCCAGCTGGATTTTGAGGCTCTGTAAATTTTTCTCCAGGTTTAAACATGCAGCATGAAATGTTCCTAGTCTCAGATGAATATGGGGCAGTGCTATACACACTGCATTCCTGAGAAGGGTTAAGAAACCTGATAACAGGAATAGAGAAGGAGGGACCCTATCAGTGGCTTGGATCTAGTTATATGTGAGTATTTGTGAAATGAGATTAAAATCAGTGGAGGGATAATATCTCCGTGTTTGTATCTTGCTGAAAAGCAGCCTTTTCCTCTCCCTTTACGTCACTGGCCATGTCACAGCTGCAAGTGCAACCACATGAAGAGAATGAAAACTGCCAGCTTTGATGGTCTGCACGCTGCTTTCCGCAGCATCGCATAGGAAAGTACGTGGGACGCTCGGCCGAGCCAGCAGGCACACGAGCAGCACTCTGTCCTGAAGTGTCATCTGTGCAGGGCACACTGCTATTGTGCTGGCAGAATATTCATCATGGCAGAGTCAGAGAGAGCCACGGTCCCACCTTTCCCTCTCACGCATCCTAACACACTGTTTCTGAGGCGACTGTAGAAGGGTGCTGGTATTAGTAACCCATCATCTCTACTGGTGAATTATCAACAAAAATAATTAATAATCAGAAAAAATATAGTCTGGTTCTTTCCTTTAAGATATGCAAAATGACCTTAAAGATAATTTAATATTAACATTCAAAGTTTTTCATATATCCAGCTTACGGGGATATGTCTGGCTCTCAGAATTAGGTCTCAGAATTAGTGACCTAAAGAAAGAGTGATGTGGGACAGACACTACTGGGAATGGCTCCCCCAGAGTTCGGAGAAGTGCAGATGCTGAAGCAGTGACACACCAGTCGCTCATTAAGTGCAGCAATGTACAGCATCGAGTTTCAGGTCAGACACGTGTGCTGGGAACAGAGACACACGGCAGCTCATACACAGGATGGACTTCAATGGAAGTTGAACAGCTTACTTCAAAAAAGATTAGTAGCCTAGGTCCCTAACTAAATATTTCATTGGTCAGAAAATAAACCAAAAGTCTCTGAGTACAGCCAGTCACAAACAACCAAAACTTCCTGTTAATCTTCTCACTGTCTTGTAGTTATTTATCAGCTTCTTAGATCTCAGAATGAGTCAGACTGTGACGTTTATAGGAGAGCAATTACTTCATATATGCTAATATACCAATAAGCACTGTGGGACCATAATTTTTAACATAAATCTAGGTGCAATATAATTCTCAGTGTGGGACACATACCCTTTGCAGCTTATTTCCTTGGGCTTAATAATGGTCAAATATTAAGGAACTTTTCAATTTAGACCAGACTGATCACTCAAAATATCGTGCTGAAGTTTTTCCTCTTTTAGTTTCCTAGACCTGCTTTTAATTTTCACTCTTACTCCACAAGAAGTCATGGAAATATTGTGAGGAAATTCAGATTCTCTGAGCATTGTTTCCAGCCATATAAAGACATGCAGTAGACCTGAAGTGTTGAGTTTTATTGGATTTTTACCTATGGCGTCCACAAATCTTAAATTCAAATGAACATTCAAGACACATTTAAATTGCTAGATGTTTATCTGACCTGTATCTAACCTCCCAACCTTTTGTGGCTGACACCATCACTTAATATCATCTGTGCATGTGTATGCACACCAGAGATAGATGCATACACTGCTAGGACATCGCTCACTTTTGTTTCTTTTCCCCTTGAGCTCCATTTACTCTTCATGAAGAAGTTTATTCCTCTGCGTCATCAGTTTCTAGGGCTGCCTGCCCTCCAAGGATGACAGGTTGAGGAGTATAATCTGTTTGGTTATATGCCAGGAAGAAAAAAATCTAATTTTAGCAAACAAGTGTTGATACAAAAGGTCACCAAAGTCTGTCATCCCTTATGTGGGAATTGGGAATGAAGCATTGTAAAGTGGGGATGTTGCCAAGAACATGACTCTAATGGCTTTACATACTGTCAGTGACATGTGGGAGGGGCAAAGGCAAGTGGATGGAATCCTTGAAGGACGGGGGGTATCTTGGTCTTGCTGATCTGGAGGAAAAGATAATATATATACAATATCTAGTGATCTTTACAAGAGAGATAATAAAAGTAAAAGTAAAAGATCAGTTCCAGTGATCTGAAGGAATAAATCCTGTTGGCCAGAGGTAATTAAAAAGTTTTTTCTTTCAAAAACATCTCTCTTTTCTTTCAAAGGTGAAATTTCTCATGAAAATATTGCTTTCTGAAAAAAATTCTCTATCTTAAAAGTTTTTTGCACTTTTTCATTTGTCCTATCCCATTTGCCTGGGCCAGCATGGCTGGCAGTTGGAGAGCTCTTTCAATATCTGCAGTGAGAACTGCTCTGTTTGTTTAAGAGATTGGCCAAGAGAATGAGGAATGGAACCATTTCAAATCCAGAAGCATGAAATCAAAACCAAACTTTTCCTTTTTATAAATATTCCTTAAAAAAAAAAAAAAAAAAAAAAAAAAAGAAAACCCAACACATTGCTTTTTATACCATTTTCCTTCTCAAATACTGACTTTAATGAATTTGACCTCACCCACTCCCACTGGGAGGCAAACAAGACCAAGGTCGGTTACTGTGTTCTTTCTTTCAATGGGAGATCACCCTGCTTGCTCCTTAAGATTGTACCTACAGAACTCAGCTATTCTGGCTAAGCCTACACCAGTATATTAAGGTGCCCAGTACTGGCCTAACAATGTTAGTGCATAGACAGCCTCCTTCCTGTGCCCTGGAAGATTTTCTGGCACTGTTCCATTTATTGGTTCATTTAAAAAGGTCCCGGGCCCCTCCTTGAATGAAAGTACTTAATCACTGCCCAGCCAGCAGACCCTCACAATCTCCAGGATTTCAGATGCACATCTGCTGATAACAGCTTTGATTGTTTTTAGTTACTTCTGGGGGACCCCTTAGAAAAGATTCAGGGATTGGTGTTTGAAAAGCAACATGTGACCCACCCCAGTCTGCAACCCTACACTCAGTGTGCCCCAATTATTTCTTCCCCAAATTCTCAAAAAGATCCAGTTGTTTTCATCCTCTTAACTGCTAAGGATGAAATACAGTTTGTATGTAGTCTATCCTGAGACTTAGACCATGGGAGAGGTAAGCAAAATGCTTTAAATTTGTCCAAAATAGAGAGTGAGAAAACTCAAAGTAAGCAAGGATAAAGGAACAAGAAGGGAGACGAGAAGACTCTAAATGCACTTCTGATAAGAAATATCAGGTGGAATTTATGCTAAATGACAGACCTGACAGCAACCATGATCTATTGCCCTATGTTTGAAGTCAGAAATATCGCTTGAGATTTTAATATTAGACATAATTTGTTTCCTGATTCCTTTCCTTATCACAATCTTTAAATTGCTTGCCCGATCCTAGGAGAAGCAGTACAAGCACTGTTTTAATAGAAATCTCTCTGGTGACTTCCCCTCTTCTATCCTTTTGTGCACACGCACACATTTGCTATATATAAAACTAGCTTGGTTAAACTGATAGAGCCAAGGTCATAATTTCTCAGGGAAATGGCAGACTAATGGATAAAAGGTTATAAATATAATAAAACATGAGTCTTGTGACATTTACCAAGGACAATAGTTTTATAATAAACCATCGGGCACTTTGAAGCCTTCAATTAAGCCCCCAAAAGACATCCTGAATCATCAGCGAGGAGGGGGGTGGGAGCAGGAGATGGAGGGGAAACCAAGAAAACTTTGAAACAGCCAGGGGAAAATATGCCTGTGGTTTCCAAAGTGGCCTGAGCTACTAATGCTCTCTGACGAGTTGAAGGATTAAAAGTTCAAAAGGGCAGGTCACGTCAGGGCACCAAGGTCATGCAGTGCTGTGACCTAGGAAATACTGACTGGTCAGAGAGTGAACCCTTCCACAGCATGTTACCAATTAGTGTTTAATGACCAAATGTGGAATGCATTAATGCTTCTGAGAACTGAATATGTTTTCAAAGGGTCCAAGATGTTCTTTACAAACATTCCTGTGTGGTTTGATTCACACTGTGTTTGGGGAAATCTTCAAGCTTTGTCCAGACTACAAAGCAGATATGTTGCGAATTCCAGTGGGTGCAAGAATGGAACAAACATGGTTTAAATTTCTAAAGAGACAAAAAAGTTTCAGCTCAAGGACCCAGGAAGGGCCTCTACGAGTTAAAAAGGAGATTCTCCTGTTATTATTCAGTGGCTAACATGCTCGCTACTTAATTCAAGACTAAAGAGTATGCAGATTCAATGGAGCTCTCTCAGTTTATACCAGCTGACAAACAAGTCTCTGCTCTAAGACCTTGCTATTATAGAAGCCTGACGTTGCAAACTCTTCCTACCATACACATTGTTTTACATCACATCACAGTTGTAAATTGCACACATGAGTAGATGTTAGGAAGCATACAGGAGAAGAAAGGAAGGAAAATTCACTAGAAACCAAAGCCCTGGTTGTACCTTTCCTAAAGTCCAAAGAAAAGGGCAAAGAATTGGGCCAGAATCAGCATGCTTCACTGATCCTTAATCTCCACTTCTCCCCCCATTCTAACCTGACCCTCAGCTGATCTTCTCTCTTCCTTTAATCCTTTTCAATTCCATACCATTTACCACTTACAACATTTTTTCCAGGCCTTTCTTTTTCAGCTTTCTGCCTCATTTTCAAAATTTTATCTTGCTTCTCTCTTCAACTCGTTCAATCTTCTGGGAAGTCTTTGCTCCTACCTCCCCAGATTACCATGCATAAAACTGACTCATCTCCATATGATATATCAGGCTAAATTTTGTACCCACTACATTTTAAATGCATTTTTTCAACAAACACTCTGTCTGAATGTGTATTTCTTGTGAGCTATGCTACAGGAAGAGATCAGGAAGTCCAGCCTTAACCAGTGAAGGGCAAAAGGCAAAGGATAGGGCTTCTTGCATTTTGGCTCATTTTCTTTCATTTTCTTTATGTCATCTGAAAGTGGTATAAGGTATTTCCAAATATCTCTTATCTCCTAGAGGGATGAGCCTCTCAGTGTGTATATGCTACAGAAAATAAATACAAGATGCTTTCATTAATTAAAAATAAATGAATACAATGCTTTCATTAGAACATCCTCAAAAATCTTGATAAGGTTCAGGATAGGCGGGTGAGAGACCCATTTTGGTAGTGTAGGGTAATAATGCTTAGCTGGACTGCCCTTGGAAAAGCCAGTTAATTTGAAACTGCCTCTGGGAGGTCCCAGGAATAAGAAGCAACAATCACTTAAAGTCACCATGGCATCTCTCTGTAGGTTAAGAAAAAACACACGGAAGTGTTTCACATCTGTGGAAACAGACTAACAGTGATGCTGTGCTCCTTCCTTCTCCATTCAAACACAGGGTACAACAATTCAGTTTAAACCACATATATGCATGACTTCCAGCTGTCAGAAGAAATAGAGGGAAAAGTTTGGAAGGTCAAAACTTGGATGAGAAGATGATGGCATTCCTAGAATCATATAATTTGATAATGATGTTACAGTAGAAGGTGTAGGAAGGTACAATTCTGTGTTTATATGGGAGAGCACAAACCATCCACAGACTAGACTTTGCATGCCTAGTCTTAGTCTTTCTGCCACATGATTGTCAGAGAATCCATATATTAATGATGTTTAAATACTCCTTGTGTGGTGTTACATAAAGTCCAGTCCTACAGGGACTATAAGATTTTGCACCTCTCTATGTTAGGATGCTTGAAAAAAAAATCATGGTTTGTTATATAAGGAACCTTGGGTAACAAAACCCATCCTTTGGATTTATTTGAGGTCTTAGCTGATAGAGCATAGTCAGACACACAAATTGGGAATTTTTCTGGCTATAGAGGAAAAAAGAAATAATTCTTAGGATTTTTTAGCCTTGTTTGTCTAACTATGTAATAGGTGTTAGCAGTTGAACACGCACTAGAACAATTTGAAAGCCAACCCGAACAAAAGTGGTTTTTCTTCTGATTTTATCACTCTCTTCATACATAAAAAAATATAAATCATTCATAGCTTCTCCATTCATTTATAGATTCTCCCAACCACCATTCCTTTCCAACTGTTCACAAATTCACAACTACATGGCTACTTCCTAGAAGTAACTTTGACACACAGTGAGACGGTGCTACCATTTTGGATGAGCAGTTTAAAAAGCACACTTTTAAATGCCTATCTTTATTCATTTTTTGAAGGTTGAATTCTACTAAGACAATTAGACCATGAACAGACATTGGCATGTTCATTAGTAAATTAACAGAGAGTGGCAAACAGATCAAAAACTTGGCCTGTATGAATATTCTCTATCAATAGGTCTGATTTATTTCCTTTGTTAGAAAAAGGCAGCCTGCTAGAAGTGATAGGAATTATCACGCTTTCCTGTGATGGGAATATCCAGCTATGTGTGTCTCATAAAACATCCAGTGCTTCTTGAGCCAGAAGGTAGGCCCAGCTCACTTTCAGAGATGCACATTAGAGACTATTGAGGTTATAAAATAGGCTTTAGAGTAAAATACTGCCTATGGGTGATAGCACACTCTGTTCTTCCATTGCAATCTTCAACTCTCAGTCCCTGTTTCATTGGAAAGGATGAAATGCTATGTCTGGCTCTTGAAAGATAGACCAGAACTCAGCCCCCAGGATGTTGAAAAATTGCTTGTCCGTATTCTTTTTTAATTGCATTGGAATATTTGTAGCCTCCAGAGCACTGACATGTTGTTGGATGCAGAAGCACACGTCCAGTCCAGTCCACATATTCTAACACTTTTCAGATATCTGGATTCACAGGACCATCTCTATGCTCCTTCCAAAAGTTTATGTGGCCGAGTCAGTCAGCACTTGTTGAGGGTGGACTCTTCACTTGGTTGGAGGATGTGCATCAGAGCCACATTTCAGTGTGAGGGTAGAAGAAGGATCACCGACTCAGCTGACTCGACCACGTGCAGCTGACCCTTTCATTCAGGGGTTGTTCGAAGTAGCAGCTGGTGAGTGCCAGAGTGATGTTAATGGCTGTGCACTCAGGCAGCAGCTCATAAAATGGACAAAATGTCTGCTCAGACTTTACTGTACTGTTCTCTGAGCTGCTGGAGATCACAGTTTGTGAGACACTGCTGTCAATTTTCATTGCTCGTGGGGATTCACAAATAGAGCATCAGGCGCTTCAAGCATCACAGGGGGGCATTGAAGGATCAAGTAAAAATCAGGGATAGGAGTAACTCCAGAGACAGTTTAATGGCACACTGAGATGGGGTGGACCAAAAGCTTAGGAATTACTGCTGAATTTAGGAAGCAGTGATCTGATTCCTTGTTACATCATATTTTCTGTGAGACCCTGAGCAAACTTCATAAAGTTGATCTAAGAGAATGGTCAGGGTGGATCTCAAGAGACATCCTTACTCAGCCTGGCTCTGTCTGCCACTGCAATGACTGCTGTGAACTGCAAGCCACCTGGATGCAAGTCTTCTAGTTTATTAATATAAATAAAGGATCCATTAGATCTTCCCCAAGATAATACACATTAGAGGCAACATGATTGGCAGTGAGAGACTTCAAAGGGAGGCCAAAAACAGTATGTTGATTTTAAGTATTAATTCATGTAGCATGAAAGCAAAATCTTCACAACTGCAGAAATGGTAGAATAGGTCATTATGCCATTAGGACCATATACTCCTACTTTCACCAGGCTGGGTCACAGGCTGAGCCCTCTCCAGTTCCCTGGTTAATGCTGAGAAGTCTTGCAATGGATGGCAGTGTTACACTGTTACAGTACCTGAAGATTTCAAGACACCAAGTGGCAGTGGCTGCAAAGAATTCTCCATCACCATCTCCATCACATGAGACTGTACTTAGCAGACCATCAATTGACAAGAGAGGACTGCTTTCTCCTTCAATCTACTCCTCTCCAGCCTGTGGAAAATCTGCTCTTTTCAGAGGAATAAAGTGCTGATTATAAAGGATTCTCTGATCTACTAAAGAAAGACGTAACAAATTTGAGGATGAAAATCAAAGACAGGACACTTAGAAAGGAAACAAAATAAATGAATAACTATCAGGCAAGGATCCAAAGGGAAAAACTCCTCATGTCTTGAAATCAAGAAAAAGGTCCAAGATGCCTTGATCGTAGTGATTATCTGCAAAGGCCTAATTTGGAGCCTGTCACGCTGGATTCTGTTGAGAGTAATTCAGATTTTTCCTTTGGGATGTCACCCTATGGAGGGAGTTCAATCTTTTCCATTGAATGTGGAAATGTGGAGGAAACCTACAGGGGTGTGCTACTAACTTAGACACAAGTCAGAACTGGATTTGGTTATTTTCCTGGATGAGTGCTGCCACTTATGAATTATTGGGATAATTACAAGAATAAATGGATGAAAAATAAGAGGCTGTGACTGAAAGGGGAGAAGTCTGGGTGCTCCAATAAAGTCCAATTCGACTTTAAATCTTTTATAGTATTAATACAGCTCTATAGAGGTCAGGTTTTCCATACAGGAGGAGTAGTGCAGGTAGCTCCTTCATCACTCTTCCTCTCTATTTTATTGGTGTGACAGACATACTCAACAGCTGCTGTGACAGACACGTGGCTGTAGCTGCCTCTTCTTCATCTTCCTGCATTCAGACTAGGGCTGCTTCCAATCCTGGCACTGCAAGTGGAAGTCCTGATGTGGTGATTGCAGGGGAAAGTTCATGTCAGCCCAGGCAGGGAGCCAAACCCTGAGCTCATGTTAACACTTCCACCCAAGCATAAGAAGAGCTACGCTACAAACACACAGATTGATATCAGCATTTGGTGGGAACAGGTCCAAGAGCTGGATGTGGATTTTGTGATGGAAAAGAAAATAATAAGATATTAAGAAAAAAAATACTAAAAATTAAAAGAGAAGATCATACAATCATACACAATGTTCTGGTTCCAGGTTGCTAAACTAGAGACGGTTCAGAGAAGAACCACTACATTGATTAAGGGATTGTAAACATACTTTGCAGAAATACTCAGCAACTCAAATTGTTGATTTAATCACAGAAAATATTGAGGGATGGCTTGATTACAGGCCGTTAATACTGACTTAAGGAATGAAACTTTAATAATTACATCCTTTGTCCAGCACAAAAAGATTTAACAAGACCTGATGGCTGAAAATAAGGCCAAGAACCCCACCCTACTCAAAAATCCCAAGTATTATAAACATTTCCCATAACAACTAAATTGTAAAGCAAAGTTAGATTATTTTATCCTCCATAAAATATTAT
>WAAE01019073.1:0-12454 GCA_013400495.1 Nicator chloris
TTGTGGCAAAAATGCAGGACCCAATACTCGGTCCTGTTGATCCTCAAACAAGGGGCCTCAGGCCATGGGTCCAGCCTGTCCGTGTCCCTCTGCAGAGCCCTCCTGCTCTCAACCAGTTCAACACTCCTGCCCAAATTGGTGTCATCTGCAAATTTACTAAGGGAGGATTTGATCCCCCTCATCCAGATCATCAATAAAGATATTGAACCTTGAACAAAGCTTTGACTATGACAATATGCAGAGCAAAGTTTGCTTCAGAAACAATTTGGTCCTATCAGTCATCTGAATGAACCATGCTGCTCCAAGATCCTGCTCCAACTTAAACACGAGGTGATGTAGAAAAGAGACTTTATAGCAGTGTGGCAAACTCACCCAGCAGCATGACTGGACAGACATGAATTTACCCTAAGAACAAATCACGGCATCTGCCCTCTAGTATAAACAACCAATGAAGGCAGCAGACAAGACCTGGCCAATAGCATGACCTGGGCTGTGGTTTGGGCTTGCATTCAATTATTTTAAATGAAATGCAAATGTATTAAGGAAAAAAAAAAAACCACAAAACCTAAGAAATTGACATCTTCCAGTGCCACAGAAACCCACCTGCTGCATAGCTCCCAGCATGTGGCACTGTATGTCCTCTATAGAGATAGATCTTTTTTTCCAGCAGCAGTGACTAAATGTTTCACTATCACAGCTGCTTTTTGGCTCAGCTGCTGCTGCTGGTTGTACTTCAATTTCTCTTTCCATTTTAGATTTCAGTGGCCCCTTTCCCATTATACTGAGTAATATATGAGTCTGAATGATGTGTGTAATGGGAAACTGATGTTATGTGTGTACTTTATTGACACAACTGACAAGAAAAGCCTTAGCCTACAGCTCTAAGTAGTGTAATTTATTGTTCACTATCCCCTACTCACCCACATATAATAGCAAATGAGAGAAAAAGAAAGCAGAATTGTAATATTACTCTTTCCCCAAATACTTAGAAATAAACAAACAAACCAACCAAAGTGATTAAACCTGAAATAAGCGTTTCCTGTCTCTTTCACTGCATGACTAGAGAGTTATGTCTAAAATTTTGCACCCAAACACAGAAAATGGATGGAGCCCCACTTCTTTTCATTACTTGATTATGTCTTGAAATGATTTTCTCTTCAGGGATGAATGTCAGCTTGAGTTTGGTTTCTCTGTTCTACAAACAAGATACTTGTACATAGAACACAGTTTTAAAACAGAATGGAATTCTATTAAATCAAACAAATTGAATGAAATTGAATGATGGTAGAGACACTGACAGCATTGTCTGATGATCATTGACATGGTTTAAACAAGTAGGTAGAACTGTAATAATCAGCAGTATGATGTGGTGTGGCTTTTGAGATATGGTAAATTGTTCATTATTGTTGATCTCCTTACAACACAATGGGTTAGAAATCTCTGTTTAACAAGCATAAGACACCACCAGGATGGGGACTGGTGTCTTGTGAGTTAAATTCTATGTCTGTATTCTGCAATGGTTCCTTATTCTCTTCCCAGTTTCTGTGTGTCCAACAGCCATTGTTGGCATGCAGCTGTACTACTTCTTCAATGATTCTGCATAGAGCAAAAAGTTTCTGGTAGGGTTAAATCAGACCATCAGTTGCTGTGGCAGGTAAATATAAAACAGATCAATGCAGCAACTTTCTACAAAAATAATCTACAAATCTCTGAGCTTCCAAATTAAAGATAATCTCCAAGGTGCGATGTGTGTGTATGCATATACATAAGAAAATCAGAACACTTTTTGCATTTTTCCCTTTCAAGCCATTTTTTAGTATTTTATGTCTCCTTTAGGAATTTAGACAGGTGTTTGATTATGACTCTTCTTCTTTTTCTCCTATCTCACCCACAGGCTTTTCCACCTTTCAATATGATTATTAGATTCATTGGGTTTATAACCACAAAGGATCTTGTGGATAAGTAATCTGACCTGCATGAGTCACAGCACAGGCTTTCATTGTTCCTATGCCTAATCCTAAAGCCTGCCATTGAACTAGAATACACATTGGTGAAAGACACTTAGTTTTGATAAAGATTTCAAGATTTCAGCAGTGTAGAATCCATTCATTATAAGGGGTGAGTAGAGACGCTACGCAAAGATGTCCAGGGATTTGCAGTTAAAATAAGAGTAAAATCTCTTTTTTTACATTTGAAAGATTGAATTTGCTCTCCTTCTTTGGCATAGTAACACTCAAAGTGAATTTTCTATGTTCTTTGATTAGTAAAAAGGGTCCATAACTTCTGCATAAAAAAACCAGAAAGAGTACTTTTGTGAAATTATTCTGCTTTCCTCAGGTTTCTTTAGGCTTCTTTTAAAATGCAGCTAGTTAGAGGAGTAGAATATTTCACACATTTCTCCATTTCAAGATGCTCTTTCCAGAGTGAAACTAGGAAAATATGGTACTATTCTTTCCTTCTCCAGTTCCTTCATGCTCACACAGTTTCTCACATTGCTGGAAAGCCATTAAATAAGATAAGAAAAACTGTAGGTTTTTGAAAGTGTTACTTTATAAACACCTTATCCTACAAATGCTTTAATAGTCAGTATTTAAGAGCATAAAACCACACAATCAAAATTTTAAAGAAAGGAACTCTTGCCATTTTAATAAAAACAAGCAAACGAACAACAAACACACACACACACACACACACACACAAAAAAAACCCAAAAAAAACCAACAAAACAAAACAAAACAAAACAAAACAAAAAACCAAAAAAAAAACCCCACAAAACCCACAAAACCAAATGAGTATTATTTAAAATATATGTTGCTTAGGATTTTTCTGGGCAATATCTCCAACAGAAACTAACTTTGGGGAATTTAAATATTGGAGTTCTTTCCTTAATTTATATAAATGATTATGAAATGTCACCAGAAGACTATAGTTTTTAATGTTCCCAGTGATGTTTCCTTTCTAATGAAAGAGAAATGTAGTGCCCAAAGGACTCTCCTCTCTGACCATTCCTCAACCATTCCTTGACCATTCCTTGAACACTCACATGTTTTCCAGGATCCTGCAATAGATGACATGAAAAGCTCATTGGCATGACACAGGATATAGGACCTTATGAGTCTCATGAATTCAAAATTCAGCCAATTAATGATTTCAAGATAAAAAGGATGAACTTTTCTTTATCACAGAAAGCTTACATTGTCATAGAAGAACCATGGACATTTGCTCTGTCTTGGAAATGGAAAAAGACGTCTTAAAGCCCCTTGGAGATATCACTCTCAAATCCATTCAGAGGAAAACAGAAATGTGACATCTTGGTCTCCAAGATGCTAATGGCTCTATTTAAAAATCATGGTGAGGATAATACTAAGTGTTCTGAGTTTAGCAAGGCAATTGAAGAAACTCTGAGGTGCCTTCCCCTGGCACTTCTCCAGCGTAGTCCTTCAGCCGTGGCATGGGCCATCTCCTCAGGAGGAATGATCCCAGAGGGGGGATCTGGGGCAGAGGTTGGAGAGGACAGATCAGAAATGTTTTGCTCCAGGAGTTTTGAACTACAGCAACAGAGGAATGTGAGTGCCTTGACTGCACAGGACTCAGGCAGATTAATGTGGCAGCTCAGGAAAAAAGCGTGAAGGAAGAGGAACTGCAGCTGCTGAGACACTGTGGTGACTCCACAACATTAGTTATTTTGGAAATAAAATAACCTATGAGAATGAATTTTCTGTGTGTTGTCAGGAGGCAGGAATAACCGAACAGGTTTTTAATTTTTTTTTTTTTTTTTGTAAAAGTGGAGGTATTGAGGCATAAAGAATCATTAACAGGATATAAGGAGTTAAAGACATATAGAAAGATGATGAGCATAGAGTGGTTTTCATATAAATTGCTTTAAGGAAAAAATGGTTATAATAGAGCTAAAGTAGATATGGGTGAAACAAAAAAACACCACAAGGACACTCTAGTGATCACAAATCAGTTCTGCTAGAAACTAAATAATGTAAAAAGAAGGTGGTTTTGCTTATAATTTTCATTTCATTCTTAACACTTGTAGTTTTCCAATTTCAGTTTCTCTCACTAACATTTCCACACTGCCTACTTATAAGCATTCTTTTAAAGATATTATTATTCTTATTATTAAAAGAAAAGCACTGCTTAGTATTGAATTATTTGATGCTATTTCATTTTATTTCTCTCAGGTGCCACAAAGAATAAAATGTGTAGGTGTGAAATGAGCTTGAAAACTTTGGGCATGTTACAGAGAAGAATTTAACCTTGTGACAATGTATCATGACCCATTTCACTTATATGCAAATGCTTCCTAGGAAGCTACTACACTGTTCTCTTAGAAATTCAAAATTACTGAACAAATAATTTTCAGATGCCATTTAATTAATATGTCCTTGTATATTGAGAAAGCATCTCTCTGCCTGAGAGCTCAACAGTCCATTGAAGTTCACCTACATAACACAACATTTTTCTGGACAGAAAACTAGAGATTTGTTTTGGGTTTTGTTTTCCTCTTGACAAGAAAATGCTTTCAACTGCATTGTTTAAAGACTTAAGTATTTTGAACACTTTTTGAATGAAATTTAAACCAAAATAACAACCAAAATGTTCATTTATATAAAAAAAAAAAAAAAAAAAATTAAAGTAACTTTGAGAGATAAATTCAAATTCTAAAAAGTCTATTAATTACACTTTTTAAAAAATGTTAGTATTATCTGTTTAGTGTTTGTTTGTTTGTTTGTTTTAATTGTTTGTCTGGAAAATAAAATATCTTTTGTTCGAATGCGTCACAAAAGAATACCTTTAAGTTTTGCCCTCAAGAGTGTACCAAAGCATCTGACACTGATGAATTTGCTTGCCACCTGAGAAGCAGAGCAAGGAAGTTGTGTGGGTCTAAGCTGCAGCTCCCAGAGAGTGCAGTGGTAGACCACAAAATGGGAGAATCCAGCCTGTCCATGCCAAAAGGAAACAAGGCTGCTCATGGCTGGGATGGGTACACACCCTGGGTAACGTGCCCAAAGATTCCCTGTGACTGGAATTATGTTCATCTGGAGCTGATCACAGTGGCCTTCCACAGGGCTCAGTGGCGGGCCAGCCCTGTTTATTGTAACAATTATCAGCGATCCGGAAGAGGGCATAAAATGCACCCTCAGTCAGACTGAGGATGACACCAAGCTGGGTGGGAGTGTGGGTCTGCTGGAGGGCAGGAAGGCTCTGCAGAGCGATCTGCACAGGCTGGATCCATGGGCTGAGGCCAACTGTGTGAGGTACAACCAGGCCAAGTGCTGAGTCCTGTCCCTGGGTCACAACAACCCCCTGCAGCTCCAGGCTGGGACAGAGTGGCTGCAGAGCTGCTGTGTGGGAAAGGACCTGGAGGTGCTGGTTTCCAGTGGCTGAACATGAGCTGGAGTGTGCGCAGGTGGCCAAGAAGGCCAATGGCACCGGGCTTGTGTCAGCAGTGGTGTGGCCAGCAGGACCAGGGCAGTGACCGTCCCTCTGTGCTGGGGGCACTGGTGAGGAACCTCTAGTCCTGGGCTCAGTCTGGGCCCTTCATGGCAGGAAAGCCTTTGAGGGGCTGGAGTGTGTCCAGAGAAGGGCAATGGAGCTTGTGAGGGGTCTGCAGTACCAGTCCTATAAGGAGTGTCTGAAGAAGATGGGGGCATTTACCCTTGGAGCGAAGAGATCAGGGGAGAACTTCTGTGTCTCTATAGCTGCCTGAAAGGAAAGTGTAGCCAGGTGGGGATTGATTTTTTTTTTTTTTCTTTCTTTTTTTTTTCCCCACATCTAATAAAGGATAGAATGAGAGGAAATGACCACAAGATGCACAAGGGATGGTTTTAGATATTAGGAAAATTCTGAACGAGTGATTGGAATAGGCTGCCCAGGGAAGTGCTGGAATCATCATCTCTGGAAATGTTCAGAAAACCTGTGGATGTGGCATTTGGGATGCAGTTTAATTGTAAATGTGACAGATCCTCTCCTCTCCGAACCTCTCCTCTCCGAACCTCTCTGAACCTCTCCGAACCTCTCCTCTCCTCCTTTTTATCAAAACAGTTTTATTTGTCAGGACACTGGACACAGGCTTTTGACAAATCTCAGTCTCTTATATAATTTTGTGATGTGATTCTATTTTTAGTTAATTTCAGCTGTCTTTTAAAAGCTTTTACTGGACGTCATCTTGGGATTTAAGGTGCTTAAACTGTGTTAGAGTTTAACACATTCATTCCTCTTAATCCAATATCTTGCTGTCATGCCTCTGTCTTCAGGAGGATCATTCTGTGTTTGGTTTGGTGTATTTTTGGTGGGGAGTTATTTATTGTTTATCAGCACGAGCCTTATGATTCATCATTATGTCACTCAGGCAAATCTCCTTGTAAGCAGTCCACATCACTCACAGTGCAATAATGTCCATTACCTTTAAAAAGTAAGAAACAAAAACATAAAACCAAAGAAAACAACAACAACAACAACAAAAAAACCCAAAAAACCTAAAAAAACCCCAAACAAAAAACAAACCAACACCAAAATAAGTAAAAAATCCCAAACAACAACTACAACAATACCACAAAAAAACCCACCCCAAAATCTCAAAATCATCAACAAACCTCTACCCCCAAAAAATTCATAGTATCAGCATCAGTGGATGAGGAACTTGTAATTTTGTGGCTGTGTCTTTGTCGTTAGCAGTGTGGCTATTTTTTTTTTTTTTTTTTNTCGTTTGCAGTGTGGGTTTTTTTTTTTTTTTTTTTTTTTACTTTGCTGCTCGGTGACGCAGCAGTGGCACACTCATGATTTTTTTTTCTTTTTTTTAAACTCAGAGCTATATCTGCTGCTTCCATATTTATTTTGTGTCCTGGTAAACCAAATGAGGACTTTATCCTACTGCTCATTCTATTCAAAGGACTAACTTCCATAAGAACTTTTAAGTGGCACCCTTACCCAGGAGAAGTTTTTGAGAAAATGTGACGTGATCTTGCATGTGTTGTTGTATTTTCATCCAAGGAAAAGCAATATTCCAGAGGTGACCAAGACCTTTTCTGACATTAGAGTAGTGCAGTGAGACTTCTCTGACAGGTTTTTTTTACACCACTGGCTACATCTATACTTATAAGTGAAAAACACTTGGGATTCTTCTTGGGCGAGCCTGACCAGTAATGTCTTAACTTGCTTATCCTCTGAGAGAAAGTAATTGCATGTGAACTACTCATTAGAAATCATCTCTGGCTTAAGGTAACTCCTTATCCATGTCTGAGAATTGATTCAGGGAGTTCTAGATGACTTAGGTCAAAAATATGTCACAGACAGGTCTAAGTATATAATGCTGTAGCTGATAAGGTTCCTATGCCCAGATATATTCCCTGGCACTAAACAAGTTCAATTTATTTGTACAGATATTGCTACAGGATCCTTGATAAAAATATGGATTTACTATTATAGTGTGGTACACAAATGTCTCATGCTGCCATGTGTCTTTCACCCTAGATGCTTTTGAAGATACTGAGCAAGTATAAAACATGGTTCCTAGAATAAAGTTCCTTTTAGGAAAACAATTCCTGTGTATTCTGTAGATACATTTGAGAACATAATTTAAGCCACTGAAATTGAGGATAAACACATTGCCCCAGCACAGTCACCTCCCAGGTAAAATGTGCAGCTTCAGAAGGAAAGAAAGAAAAGGTTCTATTACTCACATTCAGACCAAACTTGTTTTCCATGGCATGACTTGGTCCCTGCCTCCTATTAATGTTGTCTTAGTTCCAGGTAGTGTCAGTGCCAGTTGCATTCCCTTCAGTGAGCCACAAAAAGTACCTACAGCATTCTGTGCACTCACCCTGGAGCAATCTGCTAACACTCAAGTGCTCATTGAATGGAAAATGATGCAACAGTTGGCTAGCTGGAAATTTATACTATGCAATAAACAATGTGCTTTTCTGTTGTCTCGTCTCTGACCCATCGCAGAGAGGCAACCCTGAAGATATCCCTTGTGTGGGACACTAAAGGGTTAAGAGCCAGGTGAGGTAACTGAGAATTAAAAAAAAAATGCTAATGATGAACGTAACCAGTTGAATATTTCTTCCTTGGTTTTTAATGTGCTTGTTATCCCAGAGACTTTGACTCTGCTCAGAGAAAGAACATGACTACTTCTTTTGTGTCCTCTTATATCAAATCACCAGTATATTGGGAGTGGTTTGCTTTTATTTTTTTTTTTTTTTTACATTTTAAAAAGTGTTATTAATGGATTGAGAAGAATACAGTTCTGGTTTTCTCAGAAAAGAAAACAGAAAAAACCCCCAAATTTGCTTATTTTGTTTCTAGATTATTCTTTTATTCTTTTTCTTTTTATGTGCTTGTACAAGACCTCTCCTCCACAAAACTCCTCTTTATGCTATTTGTTTATCTTAAAACAAGCTAAATAGCCATTTTAAATGAAAATGTGGTATTTTGCCTTTTTTTTTTTTTGTTAATTCCCTTCTTTTATTTTATTTTGTTTTCTTCTGCTTTGTTTTGTTTTTAATAAAATATACACTTTCAGTATCAAGAGGATTCCTATTACTCAGTGAGAGTCAATGGTCCTACCATTTCTCTATGGTGTCACACTCAGTGTGAAAAAAATCTGAGCTTTGCCACTTTTTCAAAAGAAGTTACACCAACAATGTTATCTTCTGGTAAGCTCTACTTTTGTAGGTATTCACTGTCATGATTTATTAAATCCAGCTGTCAAGTACATTTATGAATCCTATTATAATGACATATAAAAACAAAACAAAAAAAAAACACCAAAGTCCCAGCTATTTCAGAACGTGACTGAAAAATGAGAGGGCACCGAAAGCCAGCAGGTTGTCAGCAGGTTGTCAGCAGGTTGAGGGACATGATCCTGTCCCTTTACTCAGCCCTGCGAGGCACAGATGGAGTGCTGTGTCCAGATCTGGGCTCCTCAGGACAACAGAGACAGGGAGCTACTGGAGTGTGTCCAGAGGGTTACAAAGGTGATTAAGAGATTGGAGCCTCTCTCTGATGAGGAAAGGCTGAAGGGACTGGGCCTGTTCAGCCTTGAGAAATGACAGCTGGGTGGGGATGGCATCAGTGTGTATAAATATCTGAAGAGGAGCCTCACAGGATGGACCAAGGCTCTGCTCAGGGGTAGCAGAGCAATAGCACTAGCACAAGAGGCAACAGACTGAAATTGATGCCCAGGAAATTCCAGCTGGACATAAGGAAGGACTTCTTTCCTTTGCAGTGACCGAGCAGAACAGATTTTCCAGGGAGGATATGGAATCTTCCTCACTGGAGATATCTCAAAATCATCCAGACACAATCCTGTGCCATGTGTTCTATATTCCAGATCACATGGCACAGGCTTGTGTCCAGATGATTTTGAGATATCTCCAGTGAGTTCTCCTTGCATAGAGAGGTCGGACCAGATGAGGCACTGTGGTCCCTTCTAACCTAATCCATTCTGGGATTTTGTAAGCATTGTCCAGGAGATCTTAAAAAAACAAACATTAAAAGTAATTTTTGCTTCTATAGTCCCATAACTCCTTGTTTCTTTATCCTTGCCTCCTTCCCTTCTGAGATACAGCTGTGACTTGCCCTTTCCAAGAAGATGCCCTGTGTTCTGAGTTTCAGAAACTTCTGTTTCTTCTCTCTTTTGCATTCAACAGAAATATGGTCCAAGGGTTTCTCTTTGCCTGAAATATACTGGAGATAAATCTCGGAACAGATGCCTAGCTGTATATTTGAACAGTGGCCTTGCAACCTTACAGACTTGAGAGAAGTTTTGACCTTGGGATATAAACTTTGCATATGCAAAGTTTTGTGACTTCACTATGGAATTGTCTATGCTATATCCACAATGCAAGTGTGGTATTCCTACAACTGGGAGTTTGTGAGATAAGTGGTATTGGCAAAAAGCCATTTTGCATGAAGAAAACATGCTGATAAATTCCTATGTCCCTATTAAAGCTCTGAGAAACCCCTGGGCAATAAGATATTTCAGGGTTACAGCTGAAGTTTCAGACTTTAGGTCTCTCTGACTCACAGAAAGTGACTCTGTGACAGCTGCACTTTCCTAGTCCATGTTTACCACATCTTATTTTAAGAGACACAAATTTCAAAACAGAAAGACTGAAATATTGGTCCCTTTGAAATTATTCTATTCTATTCTATTCTATTCTATTCTATTCTATTCTATTCTATTCTATTCTATTCTATTCTATTCTATTCTATTCTATTCTATTCTATTCTATTCTATTCTACTCCATTCCATTCCATTCCATTCCATTCCATTCCATTCCATTCCATTCCATTCCATTCCATTCCATTCCATTCCATCCCTACTTTTCAAAAAAACTGAGAGAGCTGGCTGTGTCCGGAGAGTTTTCTGATCCTGGATAAACTGCATTTTGCCTTAGTAGTGGGGACAGAGACCAGGGCCACAAAAGTTCCAGCCTGAGTGCCTGAGGTGTGTGTCACAATAAATTAGACAGAATTTATCTAGGCTTTTATGCAAGGTTAATATACAAATGTGCATTTATATATTAAGTCCTGTAGGGTGTGTCGATGTAATTCTTTAATTGCTGTGTTGGTGCTGCTCCGTGTTATTCAAGCATCTGTGTAACGTAAAGATCTTGGCAGCTCTGTAGTTCACTGTGAGATGTATTCAAACCTTCCCCAGGTGGCATCTGTTGAGCAAGACTGTTTAAACTCATGAGGCTAAAGATACTGAAAAACTAAGGATGAGCAACCAATGAGCAATTAACAGTGATGCAGATCACATAAGACAGATCCATATATTTCATCATAGCAGAAATCCGCAGCCATATACACCGTCTTTAAATGGGCATGGGCCTTAAAATGGCACTGAATGTGTCACTAAATACTGCTGCAAAACTCTGCCAACAGGTAAATATTGACTACCACAGCAACACATTTCAACTAAATTTTAACTAGTAGAAGGTATGATATGACTAAACAATGATATGACTACACAATATTCCCTCTGTGGCAGAGTTTTGGGACTAAAAAAATTAGATGGCGTTAAATGTTGGATTGTTAATTTTTTTAATATAGTTAATAGATTCAAGATTCATCTCAATTGAAATTCCCACATTTTCAGGTGAATAAGTTCTGGCACAAGGCTATGTACCTTAAATGGTAGGTAGATGACTAAAACAGATGGGAGAACCATGTCACTTGGTCTTCATAGGATTTACTTCTTCCTGGAAACAGTGCAGCAATTAAAAAGATGATTCTTATTTGAAAGAAAATTGAACAACTGTAGCATAAACACTTTCCACCCTTATAACTGTAAAAATAATTTACTTATTATGGATATTCATAATGCACTAAAGTGCTACTTGATTTAAAGTAGTATTAAACAGTGACTCAACTGGCAGAACTGTTTTAAAGGGGTAAAAAATAAAGTGGATGTACTGTCTGCTCAATAAAACATGATCAATAAAGAAACTGTAAGTGATATTTTCTCTGTGTGTTCATGGGCTACAGTCCCAAGCACAGTCCTGTTTCTGTTTTTACTTATTTATAAGAAAATTAACCTAGCTATTTTCACTTGTTATTTATGCTTCATTAACTGCTTTCTACCTAAACTATATGAAGTTCATCTTTGGAACAGGTCAGTTTCTGCACCCAAAAGGTTGCCCAAATAAAACAATGGCAGTAGTGATCTACAGATAATTGCACTGCTTACAGAGATATGCTAAAGTCAGATTTTGTAAATCAGTTTCTCAGAAGTGCTCCACACACTATTCCCATTGTCTTCTTCCTCCAACCCTTCAGCTCTTCACTGCTGCTCAGAGCAACATTTGACATATTTCAGCTTTTTATTAAGGAGTTCAGTAGCAGATAAGATCCCAGCTGCATATTCATCACAGACAGATTCCCAGGCAAAGGTTGTTTTATTTTAATCTTTGTTTGGCTCAGATCTCTTTGACCCCACTGCTGAAGGCAAAGGTTGTCTCTTACTAAAAAGTATCCAAACCTCTTGGTGCAGCTGCTGTTTTGCAGAAATGAAAATGCATTTTTGCCCATTCAGTTACATTATTTTTTTCTCTTTTTCTCTTTTTTTTTCTCTTGAGAATTTTAATTCATCTGATATTTGACAGTAGAATCTATCAGAACCTATGATGCAACATGTGAGGGGTTTTTTTTGTTTTTTTTTTTTTTTTTGCAGTCCCCATTAACCATGCTGGAAATAACAGCTAAGAGACTAGTTCCACATAACAGAGCCACAAAATCTACAAAGGACCAGGGGAAAAAGAATATATTGTTTCCCCAGGGTTAAAAATAAAAAATTGTCCCACCGTAAGTAGAAGCTGAAGGCAGCTTGACATCTCTTAACACTTCCATTTTTGTTTGAAAAAACACCCACCTTTCATAATGTTTCATCAATATTTCTTTTTCTAGCTTTATAATTATATGTATGTGTGTGTGTGTG
>WAAE01019074.1:0-19721 GCA_013400495.1 Nicator chloris
AACACTGCCTGAAGAAAGTTTGCATGGTACAAAAACTAGGGAAGACTTAGAAATATACGAGTTTCTCAATTAAAAACCTTAAATTTTTGCCTTGTTTTTAGTTAAGTACAAATTACAGATGTTACGGAAACAAAATTTTACAATGTGTGACATAAGGTGGAAAAAGATTCTTAGAAGCTCCTTGGAAAAAGCATATTAAACAGGGATTAGAAGATAAGAGATGCAAAGATGAGAGATCCTGGAACAAAAATACAGAACATCACAACTGTAATACTAACTCTTCCAGTATTATCATGTTGCCTTTGTAAAGGCATTTAACCTCCACTTGGAGAAGCATCTCTACTCTGTGGGTTCTCTTCCTGACTCCCAATAGAAGTTTTAAACTGCCTGAATTTGTGCAAAGCCCACACAATGCATTAAATATGTTGGTGTACTGTCCCAGAGTTCACAACAATGTTATTTTGTGCATCTCTTGACTGCTGAAAGAATGTGAGGGGGAAAAAAGCAGTCCCAGAAGACTGAGATTTTACACACATGTTTAATACTACTAGATACACATTATAAAAAACATCCCACAAGGATCACTACTATTAAAATTCTAGTCATGGCTAGCATTAAGCTAGCTTACTCTTTTCTGTTTAATAAATAAATTACTTGAACTTGGGAACGGTTTGTAAATTTAAATACTATTCCTTTGCAGAAGCTTTTTTATTGTTGCTACAAGCGTTGGTCTTGACAAAGACTAAATTGCAGTGTTTGGTAGGTTTTTCCTCTTTCCATTGGGAACAGCAGAGAGCTAAGGGAAAGGGAGAGACAGCTGTTAGAGAAGTCTGCAATTGTGTCACTCCAGAACTTGTTTTTGTCTTCCTTCCCGAGTTCTGTCTTTTATAATATAACCTTAAGTATGTGGCTGTATGATCATGATAATGTGCTATGGCATTTCATTCCAAGAGACCAACTACAGAGCCTGCTGAAGACACCTGTTGAGTCTGTGGGTTGCTTATAAAAACCAGACTTTACTCACCACCTATTGAAAATAGGTACCCATTCATTCTCATCACAGAAGAAATAGTGAACTTAGCAAGGGTCATGAATTATGGAGTAGATTTAGTTCCTTCTACAGAATAAATAATAATTGTGATACCACCCCTGCAGAGATTTGTCAGGGTGTTTCAAGACCAGTGGAGAGCCATGACAAACACATCCATTTATGCAAAGTCTGGTAGATAAACTTGCACCTCCCTAAGCTGAACAGGTTAATACAGTGCATCACCTGTTATGTGCATCACCTCCATTCATTCAGAAATCAAAAGCTGAAGGACAGACTTGCATAATTCACAAGTCTGGAAACATATCTATACATTGCCCATCCCTCCACGAAGAACAGATTTAAACACAACAATTCTGTAATATATTGTAAGAAACATGAAGCACTGAACTACCTTTTATAAGCTATACCTTATTCATGAAAATGTAGATTCATATTTTATTACCAAAAAGACAACTATAGCTCAAAGAGGTGACAGAAAAGAGAGCAAGTCTGTGAATAAAGGAATCACCTGCCAAAGGTGCTACTGTGGTTCATCAGCACAGAATAAATTAGTAAATTATTTCACTAAGACAACCTCTACAACTTCAGCTCACTACAAACTAAATATAACATACCAAGAGAGTCAGAGGGAAAAATCCTACTGACTTCGATGAGAATCTATATTTTCCATAGTATTTTCTGAAGAGAATAGTGTAGTAGTCAGTAGCACTTTATCTTGAAACACAGCATTTAGCAATAATGCCAGATAACAGAAAACAGCATAATAACACTGTAGCACACAAAACCCAAAACAATTTTTTTCTCCTAACAGCTTTTATAGATTTTCACAACTATGCTTCATCAGAGACACAACAGATACACAAAAAGGAGTATAAAGTGAAAAATGGAACACATAAGGACCTACTGGTATATTTTGCATTTAGATTTGGGAGAAAATATGCTTGCTTTTTTAAGATTCAACAATGGAATAAAGATATAATTTAAATACAGCTTCTTTGTTAAGAAATACTCACAACTGCTATTGCAGTAACACAATGCAAATATGCTAGCTGGTAGCAGGAGACAGGGTTTCCCCAAACCTGCAGTTTTCCCATACCTCATTCAGATGTATATTCTTAGTTCCACAGGCAGAGTTCTTTTGAAAATTTTATTTAAAGTTCCTTGTGAAATACAGCCTTATTATGAAATTCTTCTTGTTCACAAGATACAGAACATTGTGCCCACTGAAACATTCAGAATTATAGCCCACAATTCCATTCTGTTTGTAGTACAGGCTTTCTGGCACCTTCAATTTTTGTTTTAATTATTTTATTCTGGGGAACAGAATTCTCAGATTTATTACCAAGGTGGACTCCAAAGGCAATATTATTATAGGTCTAACAGGTGAATAAACCAATACATTTCTTCAATCCATAAAGCAATTAACTGTTCCTGGAGAAAATAGATCTGAAAGGCTGAAGCAGATTTCAGAACCTCATTCCAAAAGTAAAGAGTAATAATGCAGAAAGAAAAATAACTATTTATAAATGTCTGCTCTGGTTCTAGAGCATATCACGACCTGCATTAGGTAAGATTATGTTCTAGTCTTCAACAATCAAAGACTTTTTGTACTCTTACACTTGACCTTTTCTTTAAACATTAAGCATTGCATTTTTTTTTTTCCCCCAGTGACACAGGGGTACAACCTTAAATGGCAGATCAAAAGGGTTAAATTGGTCTAAATTATAAGCCACAGCAAATATTCCTTACTCAAATAATAGAATATATTGAGTTGAAAATGAGAGGAAGAAAAATACACTGGTAACATTTATGTGTTTTTATCACATCCATATACGATTTAGTACAAATAAGTCAAGGTACCATCAGAAAAAAAAAGCAGCATAAAATCAATGTTTCATATGTTACGACAGCTCAACACTTTATATATCACAAATTCAAAATACACGCTCAGAATCCCAAAAGAAGTAGATATAACATAATTCTACATATGAGTAAAATGGAGCTACTTCTGGATTGAAATACAGCAGCAATTCAGCACCACACATCAGTTTTTATGACAGGACATTAAAGATTACTGTTATTCATTTCAAATTGCTGTAGATAATTACAGAACTTAATTGCAGAGCTGGAAATACTCCAGACATGAAAGGTGCTAATACCTTCCATCTTACAAAAAACGCTGTGCTCTCTAATGACTGTAAGTATTATCCACGAGGTTTTCATACTGTTCCTTCCAGCACTATGATAAGGCACAAATTTATAGCCCATTGGAAGAAAAGAACAAGGCACCTTATGACAATATCATTACTGACTGTGAGGAAAATTTGCTGAAAGGTATTCCACCTAAGCAGATGTAACACCTACATGCTCATGTGGATAACAGTCCAGAGTACACGGTTGGGTTACAGTGTCTTTCTTCATAAGGTAAGTAAATATATATTTTAATTGCCCACAAACAATGCCATTAACATCATGGAATTATAAGGCAGCTTCTCGTGTTTGCTTGTGCTTTGGGTTTTTATAAACTGAGTTAATCCCGCAGATTGCCAAATCACTCGACATATTCAGAGAACATCACTAAAATACAATACCAAACAGTATCAAAAGAATAGATTACTCTAATTATTATAGAATAACAATCAAAAAAATAAGATTATGCCTCAGCTTTCCTCCTGCAGTCCTACCTGCATGATCCCAGGAAAGCTACTCAGCCTATGCTGGAAATAAGTTTTTTACACACCCTGCATATCTGATTAGTCTTTCAAAAAAAAACCTAAACCCAACCCTATTATAGGTACTAAAAGTCATGATTCTCCCAATGCTTCCTCCAAATTGGTATCAAAAGTCTGAATGCTGTCATTCAAACAGCAACATGCTGGGATGTTACACTAACACAGTCTCTCTCTGGTCATGCTTTTGGGATCTGTAAGAGCCGTAAATCACTACAGAGATATTCTGAAAGTAAATAAAATAAATACATAAATAAACCCCCCAACACAAATGCACAAAACCTGCCAAAAGAAGCAATACACTGAAACCAAAAAATGACAGGAAAGAACTTCTGAATTTCATATTATTTCGGAATTTAAGTCAGCTGTTTCATGAATAAGAAAAAGTGAAGTTTGTGCTTATGGGTAGCCAAGTAGGCAGGAGATATGTTAAATTTAAGCAAAAAATTTTGACCCTCTCAGACAAAAAAAATCAAACAAAAACCCCACACGTGCACAAAATAACCCCAAACAAACAAAAAAACAAACCCAGAAAACTTTAAACCAAACATGTCAGAGGCAGAACAAACAACGTAGACAAGACAAAAAGAAATGCAAGAGTGATAGGTTACGAACTCAAGCCTCTAAATTAGTAAATGATTGAGTTAATTAATATCCCACCTCAATCAGTGCAGAAAATGGCAGTTTGTGTAATGAGCAGATCTTCAATATTTTGGTTCATTGACACTAAACCCAAATGACTCCTACTTCCTTTATCACACACTATTTAAAACATTATCCTGGCAGCAGTTAATTTTTCCATTTAATTTTTCTTTAGCATTCATCAGTATTCTGTCTTACAATTCTGGAAGTGTGGATAAGTATTGAATTCTCAGAATTTTCCCATGAGGCATGGGTTAGAATTTAACATGAGACTATTCTTTGATTTCTCAGCCTATTCATTATAACTTTTCAGGCAAGATTTCAAAGACAAAACCCTTTCTAACTACCCAGCCCTGATTCATCCCCAGAGGAGATGCCCTGTGAGTGTGGCACAGGTCTCGATGAAAGAAGAGTGGGATTGTGGAATTAGAGCAGTCCTGGTGCAGCATCACTCCAACACCCAGCTGGCCTGTCAGCAAAGACAGAATTCTGAAACCAAAGAACAGCACTAGCAAACCATCACAGCAGAGAGCCACAACAAACCTCAGAGGATGTCACAGATTTGACTTGCACCATTTGTCTGCTACCAACCATACCAAAACTCTTACTTATCCTCCAGTTCTCCCTGTTTTCCCCTGTGGTTGTGATCTCTTTTTTTTTTCCCTTGTGGTTGTGATCACAGGCTTCAGCCACAGACTTCAGCCACAGGCCGAGTCAGTCACATGCTGGACTCAGCACCCAGTCCCAGTTGGTAGGACTGATAACACCATGTGCAGACTGCTCTAAAAAAATTGTCTGTCTATCCGGCCAACAGAAATGGAATCAATGTTTTTTAAAATTCAAGAAATAAAACATAAAATCAAATCTCACATACATTTCTAAATGCCAGTTAAACTCACTCAATAGTAGTAGTGAGCTCCAAAAAGCCAAGGTAGAGAAAATAAGCTCTAGCATTGAGGCCGCCACTCTTTTATGCTAAAATAAGTGGTCAATATCTTAACTTCCCTGACATCAGTAGAAAAGCTCCTATTGACCTATGCAGAGCATGGATTTTACCCATTGAGTCAAATAGTACATTAAGTCTCATTTGTCTTGAAGAACTTCACTGAAAGGATTATCAAAAACAATTAAAGCAGCCTGGCAACAGGCACGTTAAAGATCAAGTGTGGATGTAGCTGACATGTCTGCAAAGCTAGATAAAGCCTAGTATTGTAGAAACCAAAACCAGCACAATTGTGCAAGCGTATCACAGAGATAAGAGCATAATTTGAGTATCAATACTTTCAGGAAAGAAACAAATTAAAAAATACCAAACGTCTCAAGAAACAGCTTTGTGCATCCTTACATAGGACATTAAAAAAAAAAGAGAAAAAAAAGGCTTTCACTGCACACAGACAAGATCAGTTATGGGAAGAAACCAGAAATTAAAGTATGATGTCATCTTCCACATCTGAATACTGCTCTGGATAATATTACAGAAAACTAATCCATGCTATGCTCTTTAGCATAGAAAACACTGAGTTCTCAGAAACTGAAACATATCCCTTTTTTAAAAAATGACAATGTGTCAGTTATTTATATCAAAGCATACAATTTTGTCATTGTTTCTCAGAGTATGACTAGCTGGGTGCCGGCACAAAAAGGAGATAATAAACCAACCAAACTTAAAGTTTGCAATTCATTCAAAACTGTACCACTTTTTTAGGCTTGTCCTTGGAAAAAAATAAAGTTGGCTAATTTTGGTTTGGGTGGTTTGTTCTCCTGGTTTTCTGGGCTTTTCAAAATAGATTATTCACTTCTTTTATTTGAAAACAGTATTATGAGATCTTCCCTATTTAAAAATTTTTAGGTATGTTACATATACTATTGTGAGGTTTTTGGGAAGAATCAAAATATCAATTGCCTCAACAGATTGTAGTTGCTTCCTTAAGTACTCCTATTCCTATTTGTCTATGACTACGCTCAAATGAGGACATTGTACTGCAGTTGGATAAGGAAAAGCTGCAACCATATCATTTACCTACAGCAATTTATTCAAGGTTTCATCACCATGCTGCTTTGAAGATGAAAATGAAGGAGTTTACATTTAATGAAGACCATCTGAAGTGCCTTCACTGCAGCTGCAGGCTCTGTAGAATCTGTCGTGCAGGAGGCAATATGCTGCATTGTAATGCAGATTTTCTTAAGAGTGCATCTGCACCAACAAGATCATTTCCCATGGTCTTCACTGTATTTCTTCTATTATTCATAGAACACAATGTAAATGAAGCTATAAATTTTACCACATACTAAATGTAGAAAGAAGATAATGGCAATTGTGAATTATGAATGAATCACTGTTATTGTGATTCCTCAAGGATTCTGATGTAGATGATTACATGCATGTAAAGACACTGTAGCTAAACTTCTTTCTATTGATCTTGAAAAATGATTCTAAGAATATTATCATTAATATACGGAATTCATAGATTTGTTTTTCATGACAATGCCAAATACAAGTAACCGTCAAAGGCAATTACATATCAATGCTACCTAGGGGCAGGCAAACATGCTTGTATTTGGAATTACTGAATTGGGGAGAGAAAGATAATAGCTTGCAAAAATGTGTTTCCCAGCTACCCACATGTGTTCTTTCACATTTAAATAAGCCACAGGCAAACTTTGTGGTGCATTCTGTAGTGAGCACATTCAAATGCCAAGTAATAAGCAGTGAGATAGAGGCTTGTCTTCTTTTGGCTGAAAATGAAATAGTTTCTTTAAATGAAAGAAGTATTCTTCCACAAATTGCACAAACCAAAAAACTACAAGTATGACCCTCTCTTTGCCAGTTTTATCATGATAGCAAGAGGCAGATTATTACTCTCTTACCCATTAAGAATAATTCTCTGAGTGATACCATCAAAGTCAGGAACAGTATTTGTTTGATAATGTTTATAAATTAGTAAAATTATTCACTAGAATTGGTCTAGCTATAACTAACATCAGCAAAACACTTACTAAATCCCACAAGATATAAAGAGCAGCAAATGTATATTAAAATTAATTGGATACAGAAATTCTCACCCACTGTGAAACCTCTGGAAGTTTGTTGATTTCTCATAACCACCTTTGGTCTGTTTGCAGCTACAGGGTAATCAAGTGGCTCTGTCACCCCTTTAAGCAGACTTGTTGACTTAAACACTCATCCAGGAAAAGGATGAGTAAGACATTTCCAATATGCATCTCAGATGTTCCTGAGTTCATTATTTGGGAATCATAGGCAGGTCCCCGAGCCCTTGTCCATTTTTTCCACATTAGAATCTGCAGCAAAAGAGTCAACTTTGAAGTAGTGAAAGTGAAGGATAATAATGGAATTTGCACAGCCTCTTTATATTCAATGCAGCCTCCTTCACTTTGAAGTAGTGAAAGTGAAGGATAATAATGGAATTTGCACAGCCTCTTTATATTCAATGCAGCCTCCTTCACTTTGAAGTAGTGAAAGTGAAGGATAATAATGGAATTTGCACAGCCTCTTTATATTCAATGCAGCCTCCTTAAGCTGGCACCAAGGCATATGGTATCAGCTGGAAAAATAAGACTTTGACATATCCTTCTCTCCAATGGAAAAAATAAAATATGAAATAATGAGGGTTCTTAATCCAAGTTCATTTCAAATACCAGAAAAAAATCCACCATGAAAAAATAAACAACTAATGACACTATTTCTAACCAACTTGAAAATACTTTCACTGGTTCATTTTCAAGTTTTTCTGTCTTGTCCATTAAAGTCTCAGGATATATTTTTGGCACATTCTGTATTTCCATACAGGACAGCATCAGCCTACCATAATTAGGACTTTTGAGGGTATAAGCAGATTTTTAAATTTCTAACCTGTATTATTAAATTTCTAACCTGTGATTTCTAACCTGTATTATTCATTCACTAGAACACCATGCTACTCATGCTTATGTTCCTGTAGCAATTTTATTCCACTTTACACCAACACAGATGAACTTTCTTTTATTCACTGCTATTCTGATCTTATTCACTACCTCCATAAATTTAAAAAAAAAAAAAAAACAAACAAAAACCCAAAACAAACCTACTTCAACACACAATATTACAAGTTATTACAAAAGTCTGAAAAATATTTTTTAAAAGCAGAATTTCAGAATTATTTATTACAGGATTCCTGTTGTGGCATGAACAACTACAGAAAAAAAAGGTAGTTTATGTTTTTTAGTGTACCATAAGTACCGTTAAGCTGAAAAATAAAAGTGATTAAATAGATTTAAGAGCCTTATATATAACAATATAGGACCACTAGTTACTACACTACAGCAGGATCTCACTCAAACATATTATAAAATTCACTCAGCCAGATGCAGTATGTGGAGTCCACAGGCTTTCACTGGAACAGATTTTCTGAAAAAAACCCCAAAACACAAAGCAACTGAAAAAACCCCAACAACAAAGCAAAACAACCCAAACCACACAGTTTAAGAGGCATCAGCCCTAAACTGCCCCGTTCCCCTGGGCATGCAGTGTTTGTAAATCATGAGAACTACAAACGCAAATTTACGCAAAACAACACACATTGTGTTTCTGATGTACTTTAAATTGCTGTGCAAAAACGGCACAATTAAGCTCCAACACAATGGCAATTTATATATTATTTTAATTTCACAGGTGGAAAAACTGAGAAGTAAGTGAAGCTACTGATTCAAGATATTCTGTGGAGGGACCAACACTGAGGTCAAACATTGATGGCTGATAATCAGGGTATCAGAAAAGAAGAATATACACAGAATTAAAATTGACACCATCAAATGTAATAGTGGGGCCATAAAGCCAAACCCTCTCCAAAGAATTTACAAGTCTGCTCAGTCCTGTGGACAAGTACCCAAATGTGTCAACCATTTAAAGTACCTGGCTGTTCCTGTTGGCACACATGCATCGACTCCAGAGCTCAGCTGCACTCACCCCCTCCCTGCTCCAACAGGGCTTCTGAAGGTGTGTCTGCAGGTGCCACCTCACCTGGCACAGCTCACGCACAGCCCTGAGCACACACAGAGGGTGGCACTGCATGCACCACAGGCTCAGCCTGCAGGCTTGTCTTCAGGAGCTTCACCCTGCACTGGAAGTCCTCTCCTAATAACTGTGGCCAGCTTTATACCTCTTCTGCATGAGAATCCAACAACCTGTACAGCTGGGAAAACTAGCACACTAGAGAAACTTAAGTGATGGTTTCCAAACATCTTGAACAGCATTTAATTGATCAGAGGAACTTCTTAGACAATAAAATAGGAGAAGTCTACAGTATCTCCTCCCCATGACATTCATTACAGTTATAGAGGAAATCACCACATAAAGCAGGGACAATGTATTCTTTGTACAAATGTATTCTTTGATCTGGTGTAGATGTACATACATTAACTTTCACAAGAAACATTTAAACAAAATGTTTGTTTACTCACAAGGGCTCTTCTGAAGTTAAATTGGGATGAATGGGCAATTAAAGTTCAGAAACATCAGATGTAATTAAAAACATTTCCAAGTAGTTCTGTACTTGGTTAAGTTATTCTCACCATAAGAAGTTTAATACTGTTGTGCAGAACAAAGAGAAACTAATTCTCTTTTTAAAGGAGATACTGGAATTCTTGTGTCTTTGTCAGAGGTTTTGTTAATTCATACTTCTCAAGCTGACTGTCCTAATAACACAGTCGGTTTTGGTTTCCATTTTCTTAAGGCAGGATTTAGAGAAATGTTTAACTTAATTTGAAAAAAAGAACCTGACATGAAATCAACTACTAATGTTATTACAAAAAAATTAGAATCCTAGGACCAAACAGTGAACTTAGTTTTGATTCTCAAGTGACAGTCAACTCAACCAGATAGACCAAATCCAGGTCTATCTATTCAGGCTCTGGCAAAACTTTTGCTTTCTCCCAATTCTGTCACTCATGCTGTTGCTCTGTGCACCTGATCAATAGCAAGCTTCAACACAAACAAGATTTCAATTTAAGATTCACAGGAGGCCAGAAGTGTCTGCAGATTTAAAACAAACCACCCACAAGCCAATACTCAGCCTGGTACTTGGCAGGGTACACATAAGCATCTGAAATATAATCTCTGAAAGAGTTTGATTGAACCTTCTCTTTAAGTGTATCAATTGATGTGCACTCTGACAGATTACATGCATTTGACTTTTTTTTAAAAAGAAATCATATCAGCAATATGTGTAAGTCAAACAACATTTAGTACCACTCTTTCAGAAGTTTTTCATGTAAGCTCCAATTTATGAAGATAAAGCTTCATAGAACTACACCAGGGGTATTTGAATCTGAAGTGCTACTGTGAAAAACATTCCCTGATAACATCAAGATTGATGATGTTCGCACAACAATAGTGTCAAAGTCAGATAAATTAAATGCCAAAAAGTTAAATCAAAAAACCACACATCTCTCATCCATTAAATCAACACAAGGACATTACAGGAAGTTCTGAACATCCAGTAACGTTAATTTTTTTCTCGTAGTATCTGTAAGAACTCAGCTTCCAAAGAAATTTGAAGTTACTACTTGATGATTCCATACCTCAGAATGTTTGAATATCTCTCCAGAGGAAATTAATGGTAAATATAATACTGTCCAGAAGTCCATGTATTGGGCAGCTGCAATGGCTTTTGAAGACATCTAATGATAACTCAAAGATGAAACAACACACCAGTGACTACAGTAGGAGTATGAGAGCAAAACCCAGCTCCTGATTAAACACCTTCTTCATCTGCTCATCTTAGAAGAGTGAAATCAAAGACAGCACATCCCTCTCTAATGGGGCTTCAAAACTAGGCCTCTGCTCCAGCAATAATCTGTATTTTATGAACCCAACTACGTGTTTACAAATAGTGAGTCTGCAATGACTATTAAGAGCTTTTTTTGCTGAAGCAGATACTTATTTCCATCAAAATATAAACATTAAAAGCATATTTATTTTCACTAGAATAAAAAAACTACCAAAAATTGCCAAACCCAGAACAGCAAATATTCAGTAGTATATTACAAACCTGCTGCTACCAAAATTTCATTTCATAGTTCTGTTAAAATTAAGGTACCCC
The DNA here is from genome assembly GCA_013400495.1 of Nicator chloris. Classification (NCBI taxonomy): domain Eukaryota; kingdom Metazoa; phylum Chordata; class Aves; order Passeriformes; family Pycnonotidae; genus Nicator; species Nicator chloris. Next base: position 11,520 of record WAAE01019074.1, read on the forward strand.
ACACATTGCTGTAAAGATGCTGTTCTACCACTGCCATTTTCACAGTGTATTCCTTTATTCTAAGATTTTTATCCATTTGTCCATAGAAATCCATTTGGTAGAACATATTGGCAGTTTTTAAAATGTGATTTATGGTACTACTTAACCACATATCACTTGCTATTTGGTCTTCCAGCTACATTATTATTCTGGGCTACAAAACACTAAATACCTCAGCAAAGCAAACATGTTGTAATTTATGTTTTTATTTTATTTTTCAGACAGAAGGCGGTATTTTTTCTGGCCTGTTTATTAATTGAAAAACTAAATAAACCTCCTAATGATTTAGATGTCAAAATTCCTTGTTATTCATCAGCATGATGAAGCCTAAGGCCTTGATATGGAAAAAAGCCAGAGCCACCTCCTTAATTTTAAACATGAAAGTAGCCTCAGTTTTCTCAGAAGACTTCATGGAACTGTAAACTAATTATGCTCTTTTTTACCCTTTTACTTTTAATAATGAAAAGTGATAGCCATTACTACATGAAATAGTACAGCTAGAAAAATCAGACACATCTTTGGAAACAACCCTTCCCTAGACTCTAGCAAGAGCTCTGTACTCCAAACAGCAATTTTGCTTTTTATACCTATCACCTAATTAATAATATTCTCTCTCTTTTCAAGGTTTTACTCATTTTTATGCATAGATCATTACAGCTGAAACAAGACAAACATTACTTTTCTACAGCATAATGCAGCTGATGAATTCCATGGATTCCAATGATGCTAACTAGGCAAAGTGACAAGCAGACCGCACCCCACAGCATGACCATTCTAAAATGCAAGCAGAAAACAGCTATTTGAAAATTATTATTACACATACAAAGCTCCAAAGTCAATATTAGAAGGCTTTCAAAGTGCATAATACAGGTTTTTCAAACCCTTCCAAGCCTACTGAAATCTAGAAAAATAAAGACACCAATCCACCACAGCAAGATTCACTGTGTACACTGAAAATATCTTCTATTCCATCACACATTACACAGAACCCTCTGGAAGCACAGCACAGGATCTGCTCTGTGAAACACTGCACCTGAAAAGATAAATGAGTAAAAAGAAAGTGGAAGCTGCCCAACAAGGAGCTGCACACTGGAATTAGGGTTTGCATGAAATTACAGGAGTTAATTCCCATAACTGAGCACTCTAGTCTGCCATCTCTTCAGACAAACATCAATGACGCAGAACTACACTGGCAAGAAAAGCAGTTTGCCCTACAGGAAAAAAAAAAACAACAAAAAACCAAAAACCAAAGAAAACCCCACAAATAAAAAACCCCAAATCTCTCTTGACTACTTTTTTTTACGTGTCACATATGCATGAAGCTCTACAAATACATTTCAACAATTGTTTGAGGCTGCTGAGTTACAACACATGAAACTAACACATCTTTAAACAATTTTCTACTTAAAGCAAGGAATAAGCTAGGGACAACAATCATTAACTGTCAGTGTGTCACACTGGTCAGTGTAAACGTACATGTAAAAAAACCTTCAAGAATACATAAACCAGAGTTTTAAAGGGTTTTTTGTCTAAGAAAATGCTACTTTTCACATAAATAGCAAATCAACATATGCAGATCACCCAGGAACAAACAGTCATAAAGGTCATGAGCCAGCACTGACTCAGTTTTCTTAACTTTAAATTGACAACGTGTGTAGAAGGACAAAGAACTTATTGAAATCTGCTGTCAATTCAGCACATCATCTGCTTCGTACCAGCAACCAGCAGCCCCCCAGTAATACAGGAGTCCTTAACCCTTTCTTCTAGGCATAGAATGAGATGACCACAACAACTTTTAAGTATCTTATATTGCAATACATTTTTATCAAATGCAAGTTGAGTTTTCAGACACTGAGCAAAATGTTTGGACGAAAAGTAAGAAGACAACTAAAAATAAAAACATAAGAAGTAAAATGAAATTACATGGATAAAGCTTTGAGGAAGTATTTTTAGCAGCTTGTAATAGAAATCAGTTCCCAAGATCCTTATTTTCTCCTTCCCTGTGATAAGTGTGCAAAAGTTCTCTATTTTGAAGCCAAATAAATCTCCAGTACAGGAGTAACCCAGAGAATGAATACAGAAATTGGAAGGGTAAAACCCCAAGTATACAGAACACTTTCTTTTAAATTTTATTTTAAAGTAGTTCCATCTTGATAACGTCATCAAGATGAACATTTCAAAACCCCCAAATCCTCTCTTTAGAGCTCTGAATTGAAGCAGAAGGATAGTACAACACTCTTATTCTTTCATGTTGATAGACAGAAGATGAGCAAACTGGAATTGCTGAGAAACCATCAACTGTCTAAAGAGTTTGTTTCTAACAATCCAGTATTTGTAGCTCTCAGTTTTGGAGAAAAAGTCTGTGAATGAAATATCTTCTCATGAATCCCCTCTGTCTTCTATACAATACTTTAATGAGCCTCGTTGCTCTGACTTCAGCAAAGGCAGATGAACAATGGGAGGCCTGTGCAGAGCCATTGCCTCACAAGTTGTAGGTCTCTTAATGAGTTAATAACATTTAGGTCACATCCTGCACAATCAGCATGAAAACACCAAAACTCACACATTGCTCTTTAGTGGTGCTCCAGATCTTTGTCTCTTTCCCCAGCCATGACTTCTATACCAAGCTTCTTGCCCCATGACGGGTACTCCCTATTAGACCACATTCGTTCCTGACTCCAGCTCTATCACTGGCTTTCCTGGAAATCATCCTCTTGTGTTCTTAGGACTAACACAGGGTATAGAACATGTATGTGATGTGGAAGGTCTAGAAAATACCTACACAAAAAAATACCTTAGTGCCTTTTCAGTGTTATATGTACATGAAATTGCAGGAAGGCTGAAGACACTCTAGCTTGGCAGTAATTGCAGAATGGCTGCTAGAAAACTTGAAAGCGCCTGATATCATGTTAAAAACTTACAACCCCAGCTTTGGAAACAAAAAAACTTATTTTACAAGGCTTACAACTTCCACTGTCCTATGGAATACTATACAAAGTAGCTGCAAGTCTATGCTATCACATCATCCAACACATTCTCTGTGGAAAAAAAATAGTTTCTACTTCTGATGGTTTTAAATCAAGTGTCAACAAAGGTATTAGAATATCTGGCTCAAAATACCTTTTTGTGATGCTACTTATTGGTGACAAATTGCTCAACTGGGAAGATTAGAAAAACCCTTCATTTCCATTTTCTGGTCTTCCTATCCTTGAGAAACATTGTCAGGCTAAGAAATAGCTATGGGGAGCCCCCTGTTAAAATGCTAGCGGTGATAATGCACATTAATTTTCACCACTGTCTCACGAGTATCTTCATGCTGGGAAGGGAATCATTGTTTACATACTGATGAGAGCAGCAGAAAGATACTTCCCTGTAGTTTCACATAGGCAGGACGAAAGAATGTGACTGCAGGGTTCTCAAACTCTCACCTGAAGTTTTTGTACAAAAGAGGACACATTTATAACCCCCTACTGCTTTACAAAGAAGAAGATAATCTGTTCTCCATGCCCATCGTGAACAAGACTAGTAATGGGTTTAAATTACAATGAGAAAGATTCAGTTTAAACACAAACAAAACCCCTTCTATTAACAGAGACTGGAAGATATTGCCTGGGGACACTGCAGAGTTTCTTTCATTTCAAAACTTGAACAGAAGCTTAGACAAACACCTGTTCTAAATCTTGAGCTTGCTGAGCTTTGAACTGTCCAGCACATTAAGCATGGCAAGGTTCCACATAAGCTCTCCAAGCTGATGAGCTCACCAACAATTCACAGGGCCAATGCTATTCAACGTACTTTAAGAGCTACTTAGCAGCAGGTACAACATCAAAACGCACATTGTATTTTACTCTCATCCCTAGGAAGTGAGAAATACATTAAAATAATGCTGTGGGTTTGATTAAAACCTGGCAGTAAAGTAATCCATCACTACTTCCTTTAATTTCCAAAACTGTGCCTACAAATTCAGTGTCTGTAACTATGCCTATAAACTCCATAAATGGAGGGAGGCATATTTTGGTCTCAGTTGACAAAACCTGAGTTGGACCTATGATGATATCAAAATTGTTATGATCTCACTATGTATTCACTAATGAATGCATTGGGCAAGAGACAACATCAACTCACAATCTTTATTTTAAGGAAAAAAACCAACATATTCAGATTTCTTTTTTTACATATGCTTCTCAACACCTGTTGTCTACTTTATGCTCTGTAGGTGAACATAGTAATTATTTAGACTAACACACAGTGCATAAGAGGAATTTGGAAAAAGCATAAGTAAATTGTCATGTGGAATCTTGAATTCTTGATATAGCAATACTGGAGTTTTTGTATTAGAAAGATACAAGACAAATTCATTTAAAAGCCATGTTTCCCAGCTATTCAGAGCACATCTGAATGTCCAATTCACCAACACCCTATTTAAAGTTTTAACATCAAAACCAGACACCAGCATTCCTATTTTGGTTTCAGTAATGCCATCTAGAAGGGAATATTAGCTAGATATTTTCAGTACCTGTGCTTACACATTGAAGAACATCCTTCCCTTCCTTCAGGGTCGGTTTCACTTGAAAAGATGCTTAGGACATCTCTTAGCATTATGTGTTTTGTCCTCAGCAAGCAGTAAGGGAATTGAGTTCATTAATAAAGCTCACCATATTTCAGGAAACTTATTTTTCACACTTCTACTTACCACATAAGTATCAGCCAAAAGGGAGAACAAACAGTATTTTGATTTTAAACACGTGAGTCTTTTTTCTGACCTCCACGGAGGTTCTTGTGCTGCCCCGGGACCATATCTGAAATCCCTACAGACCTTTAGACTTACTTGACACATCCTTGTAAAAAATGTTTAATTCCACTTCAGCTCATTGCTTAATTACTCAGACATACACCCACATACACAACTAGCTGAACATGACTTAAGAGCCTAGCTTAGAACTTAAGCTTCTGAATTTATGTTCTCATTCCATTCTTGCAGTAAGAACAGAGGAAGAGCACTGAAGTCAGTAACATCAGTTGCTTGAGGCAACCCATTGTAAATGTGAAACCAGACAGAGCTGCAGTTCTGCAGGACAGTTAAAAGTGAGCATGGCCAGCTGGGAGGGTTACCTTGTTCACCGTAAAAACTGCATGCACTATCTACAATCATAAATTAGACATACTTCAAAGTACAGCTACTTTGCTTCATCCTTTTTATTTTGGAATTTAGGAAGCTGGAAGAATTAGCCAAGAAAGACTGCAAAAGTATCTTCATTGTTAGAACCAATCCTTGATGACTGATTTTCCAGACACCTGACAGCATTCTGGCCCCTTCTATTGAAATTATATTTTGTCATCAATTTAAAATAGACAACATTCTGTTCAATCAACACTACAGACAACAACTGTTCAAAAAAATTATTACAGTTCACCACCACATTGCATCCTTTGGGAAAAATTGATGTCATTCCCAGTAATTAAAGCACAAGTGTTGTAAGATTATTTCCATCTTAGTTGTTACACAATATTTGAAACGACCTTTTTCCTAAAATGGGTTTTTTCCCCAGCTATGCTCTAGATGCAGCTCTCATTCTGCATTTAAACAGGGTTTCAGGTGAATTAGAAAGGACAGATATGGCAGCCCTAAAGTAATATATGAAAGTCTTACTGTATTAGTAATTTTTCCTGTCATTTTGTATTAGTGTCATATTAGTCTAATGCAATACTAACATGATACTGAAATGTTAGCATATCACAGATTACTCAGTGTGTCAAGCTCGAGTCTGATCATATTACTTTACTGTGTGTATTCCAGTGATGAAACTCTTCCTTTCCATGCCCTAAAACTGAGCAAGACTAACAGAAAACACAAAGGCTGTGCAAGACCCTAGGACTTGCATAACAGGTATTAACACCTCTTGTGCCAAAGGAAAGAACCAATCTGTAACAGATCAGATAATATTGATTCAGTCTGGGATTCTGTTAACACAAATAACATATTCCTTTTCACTTTAAGACAATTTTTATTCTCTTCACACAAAGTGAAGAACTCCCATCAGAACAGCAGCACTTGCAAGGACTCCTATGATAGGAGATATCTCCTTTGAATCTTCTTTGCAGAACTAAGAACTATTAAAATTAGGTAATAAAAAAATCTGCATGTTTTCTTTGAGTGCGTTTTATTCTAGTGGCCTATCCTTAAACAGGAACTCAATTCACATAACTGAAAACTGGGAACTGTGGCTGGGTCAGGTCTAGGAAAAACAGCAGAAATACAGAGTAACTTCTGACCTAGGCAGTAATCATACTGGGGAAATAGCATGTTAACAAAAACAGAATAAAAATCCCATCCAATCCATCTCTATTATGTTCTCTTTGGTGGTAATTTGTTTGTTGAACCACTAAGTCAACATTTCTAACCTGGGTGAATACCACAGCCATTACCAAGTGTTCTATTTTCCCTTCAGATGAAGGGGTGCAATCTGTTTCTGTTTCAGGGGTCCCCATGATTCTATAATTTCAGTAACCACAGCATTTAAAATAAATATTTAAGTAAGTAAAATATTTAAATAAAGGGTTTAATGCAAACAAACACAAAACCCAAGCAAATAGACTAAACTCACATTCTAAAGGCCTTCAGAAATTCAGCTTCATAGACATTTACAGAGAAACAAGAACCTTTCAGAATTTCACAGGCTCCTCTGTGAAAACAAGCATTGCTAAAATTTAGGAAACAGTTTGGCCATAATAAAATCCACTTATTTAGGAATCAACTACTTTGATTTATTACAAAACTGCAGTTAACTAAAGAAGCTTTCAGGGAAAAAAATAATTCCTTTCATAGTCTTTGCCTAGTGCTTACTCTGCACTGCTTTTGCAATAATTACTATGAATTACATTTTAGTGAGGTTATGCAGCTTGCCTGTCTCATTAAGTTTCTTCATAATTTTCTTCTACATGTCCTCAGTAACTACCATATAATGACAATTAGTACTGTAGAACTGTCTACTGTGACCAGTAAGAACTATCACGTGAGGTTTACACATACAGACATTCACATGTGCCCTGACAAGAGGCACAAGAGCAAAGGTTATGTCTAGTTTGTTCTTGAATAAGAGGGAAATAATGGACAGAAGAACATTAAGTAATAACAATAACAAACAGCAGAGACATAATAACCCATACATGTAGAATTCTGCTGTAGTATTTAACTACACATTCCAGTTGAATTTTTTTCTATTTTAAAAGTTGTGTGCATATTACACTCACCTCTGTTCAACTATAATAGAATGGTATAAAAATTTCTCTTCACAGTACACTAGAGAGGTGTAGGCATGAGCCAGCTTACTGCTTTAATGCAATCATTTGTACTTCAGATGCACAAACATGCAGTTATTTCTATACAAGCAAGAATGAACCCCTCACACATCACTTCCCAGCTATCCCAAATAAAGGCAGGCTTTTGTACAAAATTCACAAATATCAAGTACAACACAACATAAAATTGCTGCTTACTGTTTCAATGTTTTTTTAAATAATTTTAGGCTCCCTGTTTACTTCAAGAGCTGTTAAAGTTTCATCCTAATTTTGCAGGTTTTAAGTCAAGACTCAAAACATCAGATTTTACATAAACAAGCACCACAGAAAGCTAGATTACTAGTTTAATGCATATCAATGTACTGAAAATACTGTAAGCATGTGAATTGATGAAGAGAGTTTTATTGAATTTGGTTAAATATTTAAAGCTTTTTAGAGTCCTATGTAAATTGAATAAACACACATTTGGTCAAACTGCCATCTGCTGGGTATTCCTGGGATTTAAGTTTGGTTAACAGTGTATGAAAATATTGTAATAAGAACTATGAGAAATTTTTACTTTTTTTTTTAGTTTGGTTGGCAATAACCAATTGCCCCTGTTCCAGCAGAAATCCTGTCCACAGTAGCCATGTCAGACATCCTGTGACCTTGCCCAGCACAATTCATCTTCCTCACACCAAAAGTCACATGCAGCTTGCTGGGCACAGCTCAGAGACCTTCACCTGTGCAGCCCTTGAATAGAAGGAGGACACAGCTAAATCCACATTGCCTGAAGCAACCACTTCCTGAGAGCACAGAACTTAGCAGAGGTGCTGACTGTTCATCATCAAAAAGAAAAGTGACAAAAATAAAAAAAATAAAAAT
>WAAE01019075.1:0-96903 GCA_013400495.1 Nicator chloris
ATTTTAGCAGGAGCCAAATAGTTTAGAAACTTTTTATTTCTGCTGAGAATTTTACCCAAAACCTGAAAAATTATAATTATAGAAAGATTATTTTTATTATAGGATTTGCTCCTGGTTTAATAAAAGTAAATGCAGATCACTAAATAAAGTTTTTTGAACTTGTGGGAAACAACCAAAATTAATTTCCTGTAGAAACGGGGTCAATACACCATCTCTGTAGTAGATTCCTCTTCCAGAGACTTAGCACAGAAAGTGGGGCATCTTTTGTGAGAGAAGTCATTAAATTAAAACATGTTAGTTATAAATGTTGCAAAATAGATACAAACCTGCAGCGATTGTGAAAAATAACACATCATGTGGATGACACACGTGGGAAAAGCAACACTAGTGCATTTTTAGAAGTATGGCTACTTTAAAATATTTGTCATCTGCAGATTTGCCAAAATAATATCTGAGTGCTTTCCAAGAGAAACAGATAACGTTAAGGAGGTGCATGAGAGTTTCAATGAGCTCCTGGCCTTCCCTCCCTATTCACAGTGAAGATTTCTTTATTCCTCAGAGTTAGAATATGGCAGTACTTGGAAGAGGGCATCTTTCATTGTGACTCTAAGTGAAGCAAGGTTTGACTCCCACCATGGCATCCAGCATCTAGCAGTTAGTAGGAAGAGAAAACTAAGAAAGGAAAAAACAGCATCAACAACAAACCAACCCACAAGGTCTGAGCATTGCCTGACTGCTTTTTTGCCATGTTAAATTATTAGGGGAGCAATCTTGTGCGGGCAAGTAGAAGAAGAGTTTGGAGAACCGATGATTCAAGAAAACACTTTGGTATTTCATATTTTTTGATGTGTTTTCTATTGGACAACACCTGCTCAGCTGTAAGAGTGTTTTAACACCAGCTGGAGCTGGATGCTTGACACAGCTGAAGCTACATAAAATTCTGAGTGCTCCTGTCTCTGTTGGAGCTTGTGTTTCCTTGCTCCCACATGTATTCCCAAAGGATCCAAGTTCACTTTTCTTCAAAAAGATTTCACTATGCTAAAGGCACCAGGGCTGCCTACAGGCCCAGCATCTGTATGATGCATGACAACTCACCTGTGTGGCAATTGCATTGTTTACTCCTACTCTGTGGCAAGCAGGAAAACTTAAGACACATCCTCCAGGGATATTAGTGGTTATATGACTGCACTTGGGGTTTCAGCACAAAGTAAGGGACAACTCATCTTCATTTTACCTTGACACTCTAAGCAACACCCGTGTTCAAAAAGAAGCACCACTCAAAGATGTTTCTGTACCTCCCCGTAAGCACAGAATTTCCCTGCTTGGGAATAAAGACAACTAAGTTTCTCCTATGCTCATCCAATTGTACAGCTCTGTACATCTCCCTGGACTTGGTGCACACACTGTTTTTATTCTCCTCTTTCACATTGTCCCAGAAGGCTTTTGCACATCTTTGGATGTGTTTTTTGATGATCACTTGCTGGCAAACAATTAGCATTTTGTCTATGATGGAGGTTAAAAACATAAATACATTTTATGAAGTATTTTTAAAAGGTTTTGGTTTATAATTATTCATACAGAAGACATGCTGCTTGACAGAGGTATCCTCCTGAAAGGAGGAGAGAGCACAGAGATGCTAAGGGAAGGGAGGGAAAAAGAGACTCTAGTTAAGTATTCAGAAAATGAACAACAACTTTTGAAAAAAAGAAAAGATAATATATATATTGAGGTTATTTCTGCCTTTAAATTTCAAATGTTTCCTCCTTATGGCCTCATTGAACTCTATATTGTTTTAGAGCATTTGATGGCCATTAAATGCAGAAGTGATCCCAAAGTTTAGTTTATTTTAGCCCCAAACTTTTAATATTTGCACAACTGGAATTCCCCAGTGCTCACTATTTGCTGCTGTAGTTATATACATGAAGCCTGATCCTGACTCACTTTGGTATTTGGAGTGACTTTAGTGCACTTACAGACTTCCACAAGGATTTGCCTGTCCAGTGTCCTACCAAATATCTGTGTAAGGATTGAACTGTCGAGAATTTGAGACTTTTTTTTTTGCTGACTTTTACACAGTAGAATTATTTGCTTCATTATTTTCTGTGCTTTGAAGGTTCCCAGCTGACTTAATAAAAAATTAAGCAAAAATCTACATCAGATAGCAAAATACACATTTACAAACTGGCATGTTTTTCAGCATGTGGAGACTCCTGCACATGTGGGTGTAAACACACAAACTGCCTCTAGAGCATAATGCTTTTGTTCCTACCCCCAAGAAATATATAAAAGAAACACTTTTTTTCTCAATTAAACACATTCATTAGTGCATCAAGGAGTTAATTTCTTCTTCATGAGGGTCATTAATTTAATAACATTTTGGCTTTTGTGCAACAGTTTTTCAATGAGAAACAGACATATAAGATGCTCATGCACAAAAATTGTTGCTAGGAGCATCTATCAAACAGGTGTGGGGTTTTTTTTCCCTAGGAAATGTACTAAGCATAAGAAATATCTTGCCAGGTGAGGAGCTCTTTCATTTTTCCTCCCACTTGCTCAAGGTGACTGTTTTGTTGATACTCAGTCCCCTTTTCCTCATGAAATATCTGTTTCTGCAAAGAGTACAGTTACCATAGGACAGACAACAAGTATAATACTAGAATTTCTGCTCACTTAGTGCTTATGCTTTCCATTCCTATGACTTTGTCTTGATTATAAACAAAACTTGCGAGAATTTATGTTGGAAAGGAAGAATCTGGTGCAGGATATAGGCTCCTGGGACTTCCCAGAAAGAAATGTACTTTGCCCTCAAGATGATTTATCTTTTAGAGTCACCCTGTGCTCCCCTGTAGGGCGCATAACCCAACCACTCTTACCTCATCTCCATTTACCTGCTTTTACTAAGTATTCTTCCATTATATTTTTACAATGTAATATATTGTTGCCAAAAAAAAAAAAAAAAAAAAGGAAAATAGCACAATAGATAAGTGTGGAAGTTCATGGAAACTCTATGACCATCCTTTAATCACTGGGAATCAAATACTTCCTGGTATTTTAAACTGAATATACTTGTTTCTGTCTCATAATACATTTTTCCTTATACTTGTATTTACTAAAGTCAGAATTCAAGAAATATCACAGAAAGAAAATTTTTTTGAGAATGGATATGTAGCTGGTGAAAATACTGCATTCCAATTTATTCTGGACAATAATCAGTCAAATAGACCTGCCTCTTTTGCCCCAACTTTTAAGGGAGTGAAATAAATAGTTTTGAGAAAATACACAATTTTAAAATGTTTTAAAGGTTTAAAAGGCATGAATATTAGGTTTTTTTCCCCTTTGTCACTAAATTAAATCAATTGGTAAGAATTTTACAGAGGAAAGGCTTTCATGTTTCCATTTGCCACTCTGCAACTCTTGAAAACCATCTGAGTTCTGAAGTAAAAATCCAACAGCCCTGAAAATAAAGAAAGTAATGTCAATCTTTATCCTGCCACTCAGTGACATTTTTTAACTATTGAAAAAGTTTTGAAAACTGGCAAGGTGATAAAAACAAGAAAGGAAAAAAAGGAAAGCTTAGAAACAACACTCTAGATACCATTAATTTTGTTTCAGTTGGACACAAAAGGGAAGTAAGGGAATGCTAGCAGAATTTTTGTGAATTTTATTCCATCTTTTCCACCAGATGTAACTGTAAATCTCAGAAGATTTTAAGCAAGGTGCTTAAAATTAAATTATAATTGGAGTAGAATGTATAAGAGCAATTAGAGATTTAAAAGGTGTTTTGTATAGTCCTGTTTGTAATTCTGAAGAGATGGAAATTAACGTAGATAAAATCAAGACTATTTCTGAACATTATCCTAGTATTTCTCTGAAATGAATCCATTGCGTTTTGGTGATTTTTATTCAAATTCCTGATTAGGTTATCAGTAGTTTTAATTGCTCTTAAATTCCTGAATTTCCCATTTGACATAATATTTCAATAATGTTAACTATTGAAAGTGTCTAGGAAGCACTGCAACTATTGGATTACCACACATGGTGAAGTACTGTGAGTTTGATACAATGAAAAAATTTAAGAAATATTTAGATCTCTTTACCTCAATACCCACACTATTGGTGAGAGGAGGATGTTTTTTATCATTAACATGAGGTTTAACTTTTTTTAGTGGGAAGCGTGAGCTAAGGATGCTGATCACATTTCAAAAAACAAACACTAGTAAGTCAGGAAATGTTGAAATTAAATCAACCTACCTGATCTTCATTTAGCCCTGCACTCCGAAGACAGAAGCACATTTAAATCTTTCCATAGATGCCCTGCCTCATTTAGCAGCTGGCAACAGTGATGCTGAGATCAGAATAATTTATTCGAAAAAACCCCTGTTTTCTCCTAGTCCTCAATCTTCTCTTTCTCCTCACATCTCATGCACCAAATGCTGTTTGTGCATTGGTGTACAGACAGAGTTGCTCCTTTCCTTACATGCTTCTCGATGGCATTTGTCACTGTATTGCCCCAGTAACTAATCCACGTATCTGGTAATGCATTAATAATTAATTTCCCAATTTTCACAACTCCTGTGAGGCATTATCTCACTTTTATTGCTTGGAAGCCAAGGCAATGAATATAAAACCTTCTCATTTCCTTTGGACATCTAAATTCAAACTTCCCAGAGGATAACAACCTAACCCCTCACTTTAGACATTTAAAGCACATTCCCAGCTGACAGGTCTGTCTGTGCACATCAGAGTATCAGGCACCAGGACCCCAAGTTTGTTCCCTCAGATAATGAGCTTCTTAAACTAAAGTACCTTTCCTTAGTGTCATTTCTGAGGCAAGGCAAGGAGCTGGTTCTTAGGGGCAGGATGCAATTGATGTGCAAGGAAACTCTCCTCTTCCCACAAGCTGTCTGCCACCCTCTTCCTCCCTTACCTCCTTGGTTTTGCATGGAAAAGGCAGGGTCCTGCAGCTGGCATTTTCCTTCACTTCACCCAACAATCCCCTGTGTGGTGCAATGAGTGAAGCAGGGAAGAAGCAGAGTGTGGTCAGGCAGTACAGTGTGACAATGTCAACCTGTAGACTTGGACAGAAGGGGGTGGATCCCATGTACCTACCCCAAACCTAGTGGACCCCAACGCAGTCCAAAGCTGGAAATGTCCTTCTTAGCCCAGAACAAGATGTTTTCATGGAGTGAATAGCAGAAACAGTTTAGAATGTTTCTCTGCTACATGTGTGAAACAAGGTTTTTTCCCAAAAAATAAGTCATACTCAGCTAGGACTTCACAGAAGATAAAAGCATGAAGTATTTAGCATGAAAGATATCCCTTTGTTATGTATTAAGGGCAAACTCCAAAGTGTAAAGGTGTATTCTTTTTGAGGCAAGGTTATCAACATGCTTTATGCTGGAAAAAAATTAAATAGATTCCTGTCACAGTGCCACTTTTTTTTTCTGAAAGAACTAAAATATTCAGCTGTAAGAGTAGCTGGTGTGTCTGAAAGCTGTGTGTGAAGGTACCTGTGTCTGAAAAATTATTTTGAAATAGATTCCCATGCTTCAAAATTTCAGTTCAGACTTTTCAGGTATTGTAAAGTTATCTGCAAATGAAAAGAAGCCCTGACACAGAGAATGTGAAATGCACCTCTACAAATGCAGGCTTGTCAGCCTGCTTATGGAAGTGCTACAGAGCTAATATCCTCTTTTAATGCTGAGGACAAATAACACCCTCAAAAGAATGAATACAATAATTTACAATGATTCAAGCAGTTTATCCTGACATATTTCTTGCTAATTAAGCTGTGAGAATAATTGATTTTTCTGTGAGAAATGTGGAGAGAAGCAGGTTAGTGACAGTGTAATTACTGCAACATAAATACCTGAAAAAAAAAGTAATTTTGTTTGACATAATGAGCCTTTTGATGTCAAATGTAACTTTAATTTCCTGGTACATGTAAAACGTCAAAATAGTAACAGCAATATAACCTCAGAAAGATAAATGCTTCGATGCCTTCAAGACCAAAATCAATGCTGTCCAATAATGATTAATGAAATTAACATGTGGAGCACACCACTTTTATCTCCAGTGCTCAAATGCAGCAGGAGAAGGCGTCCCAGCCTGTCCTGGGTGTGTGTCCTGACCCGCTGGTCAACACGCCACCAGCACAGTCAATCTGCACCACTGTCCCCTTTCAAGTTATTTCCCAAATGCTAACTGGATTTGATCATAACTTCTGCATAATTTAAGGGCAGATGAAACCTAATTTTCAACCAATTTATTATTCTCAAATTAAATTATTCTTTTCTTGCTCCCATGCTCTCTTCAAGCAAAGCTACCTTGCATACAGCCTTTAATGAACTAGTGCATCTCAGTCAATGCTTGATGGTTGAGCTTTCTTTCCTCTCTTCTTTTGGGAGATCTTTCCTATTTCTGTTTCACACCTTTGGTCTTTCACACCTTTTATCACTTCACACCTTTGGAATTTTTTATGTCCTTTTGCCTCTCTATTTCTCTATTTCATCAGTTTCTTGTGCCCAGCAACATGGAGAAAAACTGACCAAAAAAGCAATGTGCCTGTGGTATTCAGCATCTTCTATTGTTTGAACTGTAAAGTCTTTTGGGACTTCCTTCTGTAAAAATTGCAGTTCTTGTCAGCTGGATTATTTTCTGGGTTGGTTGTAACTGTACTTCTGTATTTCTGCTTTTGTCTTGTGGAATGAATGGATAAATTTGTCTGGACAAGCCTGCGCCAATATCAGCGTTAAGGAAGAGATGACAAGTCCAGTGCCTGTATGGAATTTTATTAATTTTCTTGTAACCCCCCATCTGTCCAAGTTCCCCTCAGATGGAGCCATGCCTAATTTTTCATTATAGATTTCTTAATGGAAAGGCCTTTCTCGTGTTTTTGACAGTAGTCCAAGATTAAAAGAGGAAATCCAGGTCTAAGAGACTAAACAATTTGCTTCATGTCATGTTGCAAATATTTAAGAGACAGATTTCTTGACACAAAGCAATGCAGACTTTGAAAGGTAAGAAGCCTATCATTAGATTATAAAAAAAGCAGCACAATCTGAATTTATTATCTCTATTTTGAATTATATTCCTAAAATAATGCCTTTTAGTGAATTATAGATGAAGCTGTCTCCCATTCAGAATGCTGAGCACACCACATCATCGTTTGTGTATCCCATAGCCCAGCTATGAGTGACAAACCAGGTTCCTTAAGGCCTGAGCAATTAATGGAACTGGGAAAACTAAGCAGATAGCAGATAGGAAGAGGTTTCTAGAAGCACCATGGCAACAGGATGTACCCAGAAGTTACAAGCCAACTCCTTAATTTCTTGTTTTATTTGCACATCACATGCATTTGGCCCTTGTTACTGCACTACTTTTCAAAAGTGTTATTTCTCCTGCAGTTGCACTGTTTACTCTCTGAAAAATAAAATACAACTGTAAAACTTCAAAGTAGTGTTCTGTTGTGAGTCAGCTACACCTCAAGGCACCCTGCAGGGACTATTTTCACAACCATTACCATGATTTATGATAAGGTAGACTGTAAGGTGGATAAGTATTCCACCCTGGACAACTAATGAAGGAAGTAAGATTCTTCCTGCACTTAGAAAAAGTAGAGCAACCTTAGAGCCAATATGTCTGGGTGCTCTGAAGGAGGGGGTAATTAATGCAAAGTATAAAACAGAATGTGGTTTAAAGCATCTTCTTAGATTTTTTCCAATTTCCCCACAATGTCCAAACTTCATCTTGGACGCAAGCATTGGGTTCTTGGTAGCACAAGCCAAAGCTGGGACTGTGGCTCTCTAAATTTGTGTACAAGTGTTTCCAATAACCCAGCAGTGAATCTGTGGCACTCACACCTGGCTAAGACAGCAGGATACTGGGAAAAGCAAAATATTATTATTCTGCTTCCTAGTTTGCCACACCTGAATTGCTAGAAATCTGGGGTTTCTGTCTGCTATCTGCTCACAGGGGAGTTCCTGGTTTGGCAAAAGGATGTGAGGCCACAGTTCTTGCTGTGAGTGGAAAGGATCTTGTGGCAACTGATTGCCACTACAGTCTTCTTACGTATCAAGTGACACAGAGCAGCAGAGCTGTCTCTTAGGTCTGTACTGCCCATCTTCTGCCCTGTTCTTCTTTGCCCTGGGTCTTGATCTCACATGAGTTATTTCACATGGAATCTGTGCCAGCATGGGGCATTTGAAGGGGGATTTGTATGTTGCAGAGATCCGTCAAACTGCTAAATGACACTGGAACTGCCTCAACGGCCTTTAATAAAAATGAGTTCCAGTTTTTCACGGTTTTTCAAGAAGTTGTCTGACAGCCATCTTTGTTATTGAAGAATTTTAAAGATGAACAAGGCAAATTATCTAAATGCTGTGAAAGTCCTTGTTTGGACATCTGATTTCCCTAGGATTACGTTCATACATGTTTGTTTAAGTCAGTAGACTGAAATTTTAGACTAGAATAGGTTTGCAAAACTTAGTTGTCTAAAATTTGTAATGAAAAACATCTATGTAAAATTTTCTAGTATAAGGACATAGGACAGATGGACAATTACTACAAAGTATTTTTTAAAGTATTTTACATACTTAATAAATTTTAAGTGAAAGTACGAACTTAATATTTTCCATTTATGTTGTTTTCTTCTTTGTTAAAAAAAACTGATGGCAGGCCTAAGTTCTCTCATGGACCTATCATAGCTGCAGGATAAAAATCCATTTTAAAGTGAGAGGATGAATTGTTGGGCCCTTCTTGATAAGCCTGTAAGATCAGAAGTGCAATTTCAGAACAACATGAGCCTCATGCACTGCTGCCTGTGTGTGTTTGCCTCTTCCAGCACAGCTTAAGGGATTTACTGGGGCCTATCTGCTTTGACACTGCAGACCTACTCTAGAATTTCTAATATCTTGTGTTAAAGCTCTGTCTCCCAACAATTGTCATGACAGCCTGTTGCCTCATGCAGAGATCATGAAAACTGATGATCCAAGTAGAAAAGAAAAATGAAAAGGAACATGGGTTTTCCTCAGTGGATTTTCTACTTCGATTATTAAGAATGGGAATATTTTCATTTTTCTACATTGCCTGCTGGCTGGTTTGTCTCTCAAGCTGCCAGAATATTTTTTAATCTTTGGTTTGGCTTTTCTGAAACTTTGTCAGAAAGATTCCATTCTTCAAGTGCCACTCTCACTTGTTCCAATTACCTCTCTGGAGACCAACCCTGTAAATCTGGGGTAAGAAAAAATAGAAACCAATATTTTTTCCCTTTTTCCCTTTTTTTTTTGAAGAATAAATAGAAACCAATATTTTTCCTTTTCAGACAAGGAAAATACATTGTCTAGATAGACTTCATAGATCATAGAGATTTAAATGACACAAACAATATACCGATTTATACTAATTATCTGAAGATCCAAAAAGCAATGTAATAGTAGAAGTGCGAGATAAACCGTTCAGATTAAGACAGCAATAATGCTGCTACTAAGCCAGTGGTATTATAGGTGACACCTGTAGCAGGTACTTTTATCCTCTGTTTTATGTCCTTATCATTGTATTAAATCGGCTTTAGGAGGTTTATTTGAAATTTTCAGGGACTCAAAGGATGACAGAAAGGCTAAGGCTGAAGGGGTTCTCTGGAGGTCATGTGGTCCAAACTGCAGCTCAAGCAGGGCCACTTGAAGCAAGGTGCTCAGCACTGTGTACCAATGGTTTTTGGATACGTCCAAGGAGGGAGAACTCGCAATATCCCTGGACAACTTGTGCCAATGCTCAGTCACCCTCACAGTAAAAAAAAAAAAAAAAAAGTTTCCTGAGATTAAGAGGGAACATGCTTTGTTTTAGTTAGTGCCTTTTGTTCTGTCTCTGGGCACCACTGGAAAGAGCCTGGCTCTATTTTCTCTGTACCCTCCCTTCAGCTGTTTGTATGCATTGACTATTTCTGTCTGAGCCTTCTCTTCTCCAGGCTGGGAGGCCCCAGCTCTCAGCCTTTCCTCATGGGAGAAATGGTCCAGTCCCATCATCATCATTGTGGCGCTTTGCTGGGCACCCTTGAGTATGTCCATGTCCTTCATGTACTGGGAAGACCAGAACTGGCCGCACTCCAAATGCAGCCTCACCAGGGCTGAACAGAGGGGAAGACAGCTCACTTGACCTGCTGGTAACACTCTTTCTAATGCAGGCCATGCATCAGTCTTCTTTGTCATGTTCAGCTTTGGCTTCACCGGAGCTACCAGGTCTTTGTCTGCCAAGCTGCTTTCTAGCCAGGTGTTCCCCAGAATGAACTGGTAGTGACTGGGACTGCTCCTCTCAGGTGCTGGAATTTGCACTTCCCCTTGCTGAGTTTCTTGAAGTTTCTGGCAGCACATTTCTCTAGCCTGTTGAGAACCTTCTGGACCAGGGCACAGCTCTGGTGTACCAGCAGCTCCTCCCCATTTTGTGTCATCAACCCCTCCTTGGTGAGGGAACACTCTGCCCCGTCATCCAGATCAATAATGAAGGTGTTGAACAGGACTGGATCCCAGGGATGCACTGCTAGCCACTGGCCTCTGACAAGACTTCATGGCACTGATCACCACTCTCTAGGGTCACCTGTGCTGCCATTTGTCACCTCACTGTCTGCTCATCCAGCATAAACTGCGAGGATCTTATGGGGCACAGTGTCACAAACCTTACTGAAGTCTGCTTAATCTGTCTGCTGATCCCAATTTTTGACCAGTTCCTACTATTTATTGCTCCCTTCCCTTTTGATGTTAGCAACAAGCCTATGAAGACATTTTAATTGATAGATGAAAATAGTTGTGTGCTCTGCAGCAAGCTGAGTCTTAAATCTGTATTTTCTCTTGCATTTTCAGTCAGTTGCAAATCAATGAGAATGAAAATTTCTACAATTTAAAATTTAAAAATGATAGCATAGCACACTATTTCCTACATTTGGAATTTTCATATTACATTGAGTTTACTCTTCATTGTATTATAAAAGTCTATATGAATAAAGTTGACTTCTCATGAGCTGCTGGAGGAAGTAGAAAGGTGAAAGTTTTGGCAACAGAGATAGGGGCACTTCATCAGTTATCAAGTGTGGGAAGCTTGTAATGAAATAAGCACATGAATTGCATATGTCTTGCTAAACCTGCCATTACTGACATTAGAGAAGTCTGACATTAATTAATCATCAGTGGGTGCAAAAATTGGAATTTACCAATTGTTTATGCTGTGGTTTCAGGCGTATCGCAAACTCTGTTTTTTAATTTTATTTTTTTTAGAAGGTGATAACCTTCTTCAAGGGGGAAACTTGTTAAATTCCTCAGTTTTGCAAGAGTGAACAGGACTCTGCCTATAACAAAATAGAAAAGTATATAGCATTTTCCTTGGGAAGGTTTCATAACCTGAAGGAAATTCAGCAGACAAGCAATTTTTCTTCTGGCAGGGAAACATATTTTAACTTCATAATTCTCATACTTAAGAGTAATGGGGAAAATTAAGACATAGATCAAATCAGTGGATTAGAAAGAACTAAGAGAGGAGGGAAGATCCACATAAAAACCAGAAAATAAAATGCCCTTAATCATAAACATTTTTCAGAAAGTCCTCTTTTTAAGTTGCAAATAGGAACTATCTAAATTATCCGAGATGAAGAAATCTGGGTCCAACCACTGCATGTCTTTCACTTCCACGAACAGTATTTTCTGTATGTGTGTCTACATAAGATATACGTAGCTTTAATTTAAGAATATTGACGATGCCTAATAATACGTAATTGATTCTGAAACCTCATCTAATCTGTGTGTTCTACATTAGGTCATAATCTATATGTGTTAAAACTTAGTAAACTCACCTAAATAGTTATTTATAGAAGCAAAGGAAAGCCAAAATGTTGCAGATGAACTCTAAATTCTCATTTTGGCTCTGTTATGTGTCAGGTAACAGTCTTGTTACAGAAGTAATTGAAATCAATATGACTGGAATAAAAGTGCTTTGCACACTGTATCTCCTTCATGGGATTGAAGAGTTTTTATTCTTCTGATTTTATAACAACATTTATATGAATGGTGTTGAAAAAGTCATGAGGCTCAATCCAATAAAGACAGGAATGATGCTGTAAACTCTATGTTAGCAATGTAATATAAGCAACAATAGCTTTCAGAAAAGGCAGCAAAGGGAAGCGTATTGACACCATTGCTCATTTTATTAACCATTATGTAGGTGGCAAAGTAATTTCAATATATCTGAGAAACATAAATATAGTCCTTGTCCTCAAGAGCTCACATTTCGACATCCTCACTGCTGGGCTGCCACAGTTCTGTACAGGATACTGTGCTTTGGGAAAATCATGGTTGCTTGTTTCCTTTGAGGAAAAGGAAGAGGGGGCTGCAAAAGCAGGAGCCATAGAAACCTGCATTAGACAGGAAGGTGAAAGAAGAGTAGGAGTTTGAAAGGAGAAAGTGAGAATGCCTGACAGGACTGGCAGACGGACACCTGTGTCATGAAATAACCTGTTTGAGAAAGAGGCAAAGAAAACAGCGAAGCAAAAATGATGCAGTGGAGGAATAAAGACAGAAAGGGAGATGGCAAGGCACAGCTGAACATCAGAAACAGTGTACAAAAAATACCCATCTCTGAGCAGACTATAGTACAGGCACACATACATATCCTTGCACGTCTGCATTCCTGGAGAAACTGATTGGATTGTTTCTTACTAAGTTGGCTTGTCTAATTAGAAATAATAGGCCAGATTGATTAGCCTTTCGAAAAACAAGGCAAGAACAAGGCAAAAACAAGGATCATTTTTCCTCATTAAAATCTTGTGTATTTGCTTTTGAGAAGGAGACCTTCTGTGCTATCTTTTCAAGATATTTGTTAGTCTTGTACACTTTGCCATGCTATTAAAAATCTGTTCATCTTCAATAAAGTTTAAAAAAATCTGCAAGTCATTTTTCATTTTCAGCCCCCAACTCATAATGACTAGAGCCAGAACTGAGAGAAGGGAGGGGTGGGGTTTTTTTTGGACAGTCTAGGGCTTTTCCATTGCTACCCAGGATTTAGACAGCAAAATTATCTCCCCATAGCAGGACAAGGTAGAAAAGGAGAAAAGAAACACAATTCTAGGCTTGGGAGAGGTGGATGTTGGGAGAGAAGTTTCAAATTACCTGTTTTGAAGGATTTGGAGGGAAAAGATACACAAGACCTATGGATATGGGGATTTTGAGAGAGCCACGAAGAGCTAAAGATTGAAAGGTTTGCTAGGACCCTAAGCACAGTGACTTTGGGGCAAGGAAGACTTATGAGCTGAGCAGATGTGTCTGAGACCAAGAGTGACTCGGTGGCTGCCCCTCCACATGGCAGAAGTTGCGATGAAGCCATATGAATGTGCTTGAAAATTAGGATGAAGGGAGAAGACAGAGGCTGCCAGTCCTTGAGCAGACAGCCTAGGATGAACAGCTTGGGTGGTTTCTGGATCCCAACTAGTCTTGGGATAAAAGAGAATAAACTTGTAGCTGCAGGGACTGGAGGAGACTGAGTGTGAAGGACAGCAATAAATACCTGAGAGAAGCTGTGGTCAAAAAGGGAGTCACAAATAGATTTTAGCTTGGTTCATTTTTTGATTTAAACCCTTAACTGCCCAGTCTTGCTTTTGTCAGTTTCATCCCTTATTAGAGTTATCCTTGTAACATATGGTATTTCTCTGAATTGGAATGATGCTGTAAGCAGCGTTAGTTCCCTAACTGCTGTGTGAAGGAAATAGTCCCTTAGCATATGTATTAAGAGAGTTAAGTATTTTTTGCCTTTTTTTAAAATCCATTTGATAATGGTCACTTCTATTCTGAGTGTAGAGATAGTTCAGGAAAAGAAACCTCATGGTTATGAAACAGTGGGACTGAAGCCCTTGCTCAGATGGTTAGCATGTAAGATAGGTACAACCACAGTTACACCTGTTTGGCAATATTAACACCAAATTTAGTCGAGGAGGGTGAACTCATGGTCCTTGTGGTTCTGTGCACATGCAGTAGTAGAATTCGTTTCTGATTATTAAAGGTTTGTCTTCATTTTTTATATCAGATTTTTCTCTTTCTCCAGGAGTGAGCCAACTTAAGCAAGACTTCTTAATCTTAGAAAGTACAGCAGGAATGATAAACCCACAAAATCTCCACTTCTAAAATCCCCAAATCCCGCTGATAGTCACGGATGTAATACTCTGTGGGTATTGGTTGTGTCTGACAGGTCTCTTTGAAGACGCAGAGCTCTCTCCCCAGAGTTCGGGTGGACGTCTCCTACACGTGGGTGATATCCCGACTGTAGTGAGAGGAGTACCCAGGCCAACTGATAACGAAGAGAAGAAAACCTAGTAGCGCCTCTTAAGCCCCGCTTTCTGTCGGTACGTGTGCCGGTGAAGCCCGGGAGCGGAACGCCGCGGCTTGTCCCAGCCCAAGCCCTCTAGCGGTGCGGGGGAGCGGAGCCTGGCCCGGGCAGCCGTCCCCAAGTCACCGGAGCAGCTGCCGGAGCACGGCAGGAGCCCGGCAGGAGCAGGCAGACAAGGTAAATAACTCCGTCCTTGATTGCAGGCTGCTTGCGGCTACAGCTGAAGGGGGGGAGAAAGGATTTCCAGAGCAACCTTCTCCTTCAGCGCTCGGGGTGGCCTCGTCTGGCGGCCACGACACATCCTCTGCCCCCCTCTCTCCAGGCTCGGCGTGTCCTACCCGGCCGGGCTGGGCCGCACCCGCAGGGCTTTTCCCCTCCAAAGGGCCACACGGCTGCCACCGCTGGAAGCTGCTGTTCCAGAGGTCGCTGGTCCTCTCAGAGCCGTGGCTTTCACAAGACCTGCAGCCTCTAAGTGACCCACATGGGATGCTGGGGAGACGCCTTGGCAAGCTGGGAAAGGAAAAGGGAAAAAGATGGGGTTTATAACCTGAAGTGGGCCATTTACGTTCTCTCAACCCTCTACGATTTCTGGAGGAATTAAGTAAATTTTGGTAAATCGTTCCAACCTTTTCCCACCGGATATTTTTTTCCCTAATTAGCAACACTCGTAACCTTCTCCTAGTATCGTCTTGTAACTATTTAAAGGCATAACTTTCCCTCTAAATTATATTCATTGAAGGGATGGTGCAAAAAGTGTGAGAACATCTATTTACATAAACATGGGTGTCAACACTGTTCTGTGATGATCTGAAAACCCTGCTGCAAGCCAGGGAGTCTCGAGTGGAAGGACAACCATGTGATTTTGAGCATCAAACCCAGCACACAGATAGCAAATTGTGAATAATAATAATAATAATAATAATAATAATAATAATAATAATAATAATAATATAGAACCAGTCTTGCATATGCAAATTGCAGGCTGGTATGTTGACAGAAACCACTTATTGACAAATTTTAAATAACAGCAAATTTGGGAAAATTTGGGATCAGGGAAAGACACTAATGCATATAAAATTTTCTTTTTCTTCTCTTTTTTTTTTCTTTGTCTTGGCTGTAATTAATTTGTTCAGCTTTATTAAGTAAAGCTTCTATATGTTGGTGGAAAGCCTAGCTGCATCTTATTTTAAAGGCACCCTGGAAAATTCTGAGAAACATTGCTGAGAGCGTTGAAATGTCCATCATAATAAATTGTCCTTGCCACAGCAGGCATAGGGACTGATGGCTCTCTTACAGCAGGGAAAATCAGAAATAACTCCTCCTACAGAGGGGAATGACAGTGGTGTCTAATCTGTGAGAGAGGAGAATGAGGGCAAGTGAGTTCACGTCCCAGCAGGGGCTGCAGTGGGCAGCATCCCTTTGGTGCCCCCAGGGCCTCTCTCTCCGGGTGACATTGCTATGTCACCCGTGGTTCCGCCTGAGCCAGAGCGTCACAGAGAGCACACGAGGCTGAGGAGATTAAACCCCAGCAGGTATTGCAGGTGGGATCTCCAACTGACAGGTCAAACAGTCTCCCTAGCTGCAAAAAGCACAGGGTGTTTCTGGATTTTCCTGTGGACATGACTGAGTTTAAATGGGCTCATCTGCACCTGATTCAAAAAGTAAACAAAACAAAAACCTTGGTATGGCATAATAAAAAGAAGGCTGTAGTTTAAAAAAAAAAGTCTGCTGCAATACTCTGTATGAAAATGAACAGATCTGTTCTTGTAACTGGGCTGAATGCATTGTTTCCTGAAATAATAAGCTTGGCTTATTTCTTCTGCCTTTGCACAAGTATAAATCTCCTTTCATTGTAACCAAACTTCAGGGGTTTTCTGGTTTTTATTGAGTTTAGAGTTATCTTTAATTTTAGCTGCCAAGATTATGGATTTGCCATGCTTATGTTTTGAATGTATTTAGCCTTTCTTCCCCCCCCATTTATTTAATGAAAACTAATTAATATCCAATATCTACCTACACAGTCTCTGTCATGAAACCACGAAAAAGTAAAGTATAAGATCCACCTAAAGACAATTGCTGTCATATGAAAAACAATGGAATGCAAAGAGGCAATTTGTAGAGGAGGAGGAAATCTAAACATAAGTGTACCCTATTAGCAGGAAAGTGCTGTGTTAGAAATCTGTTAGAAATTAAGTGAAGTAATAAATAACACAACAGTCCTTTCAAAATTTTAATGTTTTGTGTTTAACCAGTATCAACAAGATACATTTAGAATATGTTTTGTGGAAAGAATATCCTTCTTCTTGGAGATATGTGTGTATGAGAGTGTGTGTGTTACAGTTTTGTTTCAATTTCTCACAGGAGGACAGAAGGCTAGTCTGGAGACTTTCCAAGTTTGCAAACTATAGCTTTAAAATGAACTTCAGCAGCTATGCTGTGTTCAACTTTATGATCTGATTAAACACTGCCTCATTACAATGGTCATGAGCGGTTCATGTCATTTAATTTCTCTCCATCCTTTTCCTCCTATAAGACTGACCAAAGACAAACAGAATATATGAGGCAGATGGTTTGAAAAGCGACAAGCACTTCAGTTTACAAGTGATTTTGGGCCTTTGAAATCCCATTTTTTAGTTGTTTTCATGGCAAGGAATTCATCTGACAGCAACATTGAACTATTTGCCAAATAAAGAAGTTAACCAACATGATAGTGTAACTTCTATCTGCTGTGTTGGGTCATCTCATCCCAAAAGGTCCCCAGGCAAACAGCAGCATCATCCCATGAGTCAGAAGCATGAACTGCTACTGGACAGTAGAGAGTGACTGAGGGGAAAATGAAAATACCTGAGCATCCTGATCTGTCACTGCCTTTCACTGTGGCTTTGAAAATTCCAGCTGACAGCAACAGGTCAGATTCCCAGGAGTGGCTTGTTTTGCCTCTTGGCCTCTTTGGAGTTGTAAACCCAAAAACTAGATGTAAAAAGCCTTTGCTTGGCTTGAAGGTACCACCCAGGGTCATTCACCCAATAGGGGCAGTCTTGGCTGCACTGCCCAGCTCATTTGTCACACACTCCCTCCACCCACAGAGCAAATTCCCTACTGGAGAGCATTTTTTGTTAAACAGAGCTGGAAGTCATGGTTCTCTTTGGGTGGGAGACTACCCTGCTGTGCTCTGGTAGGATCTCTGTCTGCTGTGTAAAGTTCCCTCATGGATCAGGATGCTCTGCCCACACTGGCTATACAACTATTCTGCTTGTTTGCCCCACTGGACATTTAAAGATATCAACAAGGTTTTGCCTCATACATTAGTGATGGCAACTAGCCTTCTTCAACAGTAGAAACCCAAAACATATATTTTATAGCAGGGTGATTAGGGCAGTGTTTCAGGGTTGAAAGAGATTTGGACTCCAGTTCTTTTACGTAAAGAAAAATGCTGTAATTTTTTACCTTTTCCTCAGCTAAGCCAGCAGCATGATGCTCCTTGGATGCTCAGCTGCACTGGGCTGTCTAGATTTACAGCCAAGTTCCAGCTCAGTTTAGTTTGTAGAACCTACTCCAAGAGGGCACCTTCCTTCATGAGAGGAACATACATGTGTGCTCTGTGGATACCCTTCAGCCTGCTCTCATCTAAGACATAAATTACTACGTAGAAGTGAGAGGTAAAACAACTGCACAAACCACTCTGGTCTGCCAGAGCAATGCCATGTCGAAGCAAACAACTTTGCTTTGAGTAAGGAGATATAATTAGGCAGATCAATACAGAGGTGCTATGTAATTGTTTTCTTGGCATGTGCTGTTATTCACTGTCAAGTCGTACAGGCACACTAAGAACAAAAGGAGTTAAATTTTAAAAGATCCCTCTGTTATTTCATTTTTTTATTGCATGGAGAGAAAATGAAATCTTAAGAAAGTGGGTGTCTTGAAAAAGGAGGAGGAATATAAAAATCTGTGTGTCTGCCTCTGAACCACAGAAATAATTTTTGAATTAGATTTATTCTCTGCCATTCAGGAGTAGAGATGGAGGAAAATATTAGATTATTTAATTTGGTTTTAGTGTAGATATTTCAGAAGTCATATGATGGGGTTTCAATAGATAGGAAGAAAAAATCCAGAAAACAGATCCCAATATGGATTCACTTGCACTCTTCACCAGGGTATATCAGTGATGTTCAAATCATGGTGACCTTCATTATACCAGGGAGAGCCTTTTCTGGAAGTTACTGAGACCTGAAGAACCCTAATGCATAAATTAGACTATGTGAAAGGTATCCTGTGTTGCTTATCAGTGTAAGTGTGAGAGGTGTAGTTAGGAAAAGGAGTTGTGAAATACCTGATGACTACTTTCAAGAGTACCATTGTAGTTTGAAATCTGAAAAAGGGAATTAGCCTTATGAAAACACAAGCTAAAAAAAGTTTCAGAACATTTAAAATTTATCTTTTTTTTTTTTCTGGTGTTCCTTCATCAGTGAAATAGGCAATTTTAAACATGAGAATCCAAGTTGACCTGTTCAGAGAAATCTCTGCACCCTTCATCCCAAAGAAACTAAAGTACAGGGAGCAACCTCCTGCAAATAGCGTTGAGAAAACTTTCTTCAAGAGTGAAAAATTCTCAAACAAATTTCTGCAATTCTTCCCCCAAAGTGTTACAGTTGTAACGAAATGTCTTCTGTTTCCTTCTCTGCATCATTTCATGTTGGATATTGCTTTTCTTAAGCTGGAAATTCCAGTGTGACTCCATAACTTTGAAATGGAAATGTTTATCTCAGTGGCCAATCTAAGTAGCTTGATCTGAGACTAAGGGATTTCATGGCCAGACAGAAAGAAATTTGTCTCCTCGTCTCTGCCTCCCTCCCTCTCTCCTTTCTTTTCTTCCCCTCCCTCCTCTCACTTGTCCCTCCCCTTCTCTCCCTTCAACTTTTTTTTTTGTTTATTACGTCCTAAGACAAATCCAATTTCTTCAAAGCAAAGCGAAGAAGCAAAGGTCAGACCTGTCAGCCTCCCCATCCCTCTCAGCTTACTTTGGAGTGTGGCTGCCACAGCTCACACTAAATGTGCCCAGTCCATCTCATCTTCCCAAGCTCCAAGCAGTTTTTATTTCCCTTCTGATGCTCTGCCAAATGTAACACAGGCTGATATGTGCCAGGCTTGGGCACAGTTTCCAAAGGATGGAAAAATACCTCTCTGGGGAAGAAAAGGACCATAAATAAGTGTTTGTGGGGATCTGATATCAAATGGCAACGTTCCATTCGTTATTTTTAAATCTGACTCTTGGAGGACTTTGTGGAGTGATGGGAAATGGCAGGAGAAAATGAATAGCCTGTCAAGTAGTCTGAGCTCTAAAGCAATGTGCTGCTTCACCATTGATTTCATCACTTGCTTTGGGTCCACACATTTCATGCAAATAGGAGAGGCGTACTGGGAACCAGCCACCAGGAGAACATGGTGTTTACTAATTTATGCTTTGATACTTTGTTTTAGCAGGCATGATTTAGTGTCATTGACTTGGATGAGGCTGCTCTGTGCCAAAAATTAAGCACTTCTGTGGGACTGAGATTTTGTCAGAATATTAAACCAGAAACATCCTTGAAGCCTCAAACCACTCTCCAGAGCACGATTTGTGAAAACCAACTTTCTAAAACTTTTGAAAGCAAAAAATTTCAGAAAAAGAAAGGAAGTGAAATTAGACTTTCTCATTTACAACTTGTTTTTTGTGTACAATCCTTATTACAGCAGATTCCAGCCTTGCAAAAAACTATATAATTAGCTTTTTTTCCTCAATTAGGAGATTGTAAGTTTGCCAAAGAAAACATATTTTGAACGTATCTTTTATCACATGATCAAAGATCACATATATCTTTGCCTATAATGAGAAGCTCATGTGCAAATGTTCTGTAGTGGTCCAAAACTTACAACTGCAAAAACCTTTGATGTATCACTAATTGGTTTTAGCACCATAGATTAGGTGCTGAAATCAGTAGGCAAGAAATTGTGAGTAGTAGGTGGAGAAGGGATAATTCTGATTCTCACCATATGTTTTGAGAAATTTAAATCATTACAGCATAAGTAGAAAAATAAGGCATAACTTGTTGCTTTTTATTTTTAAGAGAGTCTCACAGATTAGCTGTGCGATCCAAAAATATGCTTTGTTCTAAATCATTAAAAAATCCCCATTTCACAGTTTTTATTCTTGTAGAAACAACATCCATCTCGCCTGCAATGTGCTGTGCATTCTAACACCTAATGTGTGGTGAAGAATGTAGTAACAGGGGAAATATATCTTCATAACACATGAAAAGTGCCAAACCTTTAATTAATTTCAGACACTATGTTGCAAAATAGCAAACTCTAACTATAGACTTCATCTACACCACACAGAAACAGGAAGAGGAGGCAAGTGGTGTTGTACATGCTCTCATGATGGTGGTGTATGTTACATCTTTGATAGCTTCTTGTTTATAAGGACTTGTTATTTCATCCGCAATGAAAATAGTTGGTGGTATGGCCTAAGGATCATTGGCAAGCTGGGAAGAGAGGACTCTATTCTGGATTGAAAGCTACATGGCTGCTCTGCACAGAGGAAGCTGCAGAAGCACACTGCAGCAGACATCATTTGTGCCTTTAAAATACCCTCAGATGTTCAGTGGTTGGGGGTTTCTTAATGCAAATGGAGTGATTTGTATAATTGTACACAAGCATGTACACATTCTCTTCCAGTGGGCCTTGTTGCCCATTTATTACCAAAACTCAAAATTTCATGTTCAGAGCAAAGAAATGGTAAATATTTTATCTCCATACTTCCTAATTTAAAAAACAACCAGACAGACAAACAAACAAACAAAATAAAACTCCCAAAGCATCCTCTGCACTGCCAAAGCGTCTTTATTTAAATGATTGATATTAGTTTGAACTTTTAGTATTCAACTTAACTTTGAAGTTCATCTCCCTTATTTTCATGGCTAGCTTTTGGGAGTTTTTTGTGTGTGTGGATATGTGGAAGTTGAGACTCAGAGTTTTTTAATGTTGTTTATTGTAACTGAGTTTTTTTAATGGCATGTTCAATTCAAGAACCACTTGTTGTTGGAAGCTCATTTACAGCAGTTTAGGACTCCTACCTTTCATTCCAAGGATTTTGTTCCTATGGAAAGCAGGTGATGAAAGAGATTGCAAATGTACATTAAACCAAGGTGTCAACCCCCTTGTATTGCTAGAGCATTAGTAAATGCTCAATAGTAAATAAGAATTTGGTCCACAATTTACAATTAACAATCCTATTCAAAATGTCACTCAGGACTTCCAGCTTCATTCTTTATAATGAAAATTATTTTTAATGTTACTGCAAAGGACCTAAAAAGGTAACAAAATGCACAGCATTGCTGTGTGTTTCACTTGAAAGTGAACCACAGGGTGTCCTCTTTTGATGGCAGGGTGAAAGCTGAAGGCCACAGATATATGGATCCTTTTGGCCTTGATTTAAATGCTCCCTACTGACTTTGATAGTGTCCTGAAAGTGCTGTTTCTATACTTTGGTGTAGTTCACTAATTTAATGTAAGACCCTCATACATTTTTCACATACATTTTTACCGAGATGATCATCTGATTTTTATCTCAGTAGCAGAGCTCCAGATTCTCACATCAGACAAATCTTCTTGGAAGTAACTTTTCATCATCATTAGTCTCCTTACATGTCCTCATTTAAAAAGGATTGCCTTCTTCTCCCTTTCCCCTGCCCCCACTTTCTTAAATACACACTTAATAGATAAAAATGTTGGTGACTTTGTGTGAGACATTGTCAGTATTGATAGAACACAGGCAATTTTTTTTACACAGTGATGGTTGCAGCATCTTAAATATCACTTGTAAACTGTTGAGTTTCTCATGATATTTTGCTACATGAATAGAACTTACCATCCGTGTACGTTGTCCTACCACAAGGAGAAGGGAGGGAGGTGATGGAACACACTTGATTTTATGTATTCCTATAGAACTTTTTCCAATATATATATATATATATATATATAATTCCTATAGAATTTTATGTGTTCCACAAAGATTTTATGTATTCCTATAGAACTCTTGGGGGGGGGTGAGGTTTTTTCAGTTGTTTTTGTTTGGATTTGTTGTTTTATTTTGTTGGGGTTTTTTTTTTAAATAAATGCAGAATAAACAGTGAAGGTTTAAACCTAGAATAACAAAGTCATGGTGATCGGTGGGTGAAGGCAACATGACAGAGAAAAATTGTTTTGAAAAATGGATTTGATTTCCCACATAGTTTTACATCGACTTTGGGCTGATTCATTCAGTTTTGCTATGTTCCTGTTACAGTGATGGTGCCTGAGTGGAGCTTGGCACTGACTGCTTTCCTCTGGCTGACTTTCACCTCGTTGTGCTGATGTGCTGGATACTGATGTGCCAGTGTTGATGCTCATTAGCAGGGCAGCATCTGGCTGAATAGGGACATTACAAACAAACATCTGCCAGGACACTTTCCTTACAGCTGGGGAGTCTGGTGCATAGGTCAGCAAGCTTTCTTGGCATCTCCTCCCCTTGCTTATCATAAAAACGTCTGCTCAAAAGTAGTGAATCCTTACTTGCCGCAGATTTCCTTGGTTTCCACATTCCTTTAAAATTAGCTTTAAATGTGGCTGTTGACTGTTGTTCTCTTTCTCCAGTCACCAAGGACCAAGTATCCATGGTAATGGCCTCCATCTATTAGTCTGGATCACACAGGGGTGACCTCGGAGGTCNTTTTTCCAATATATATATATATATATATATATAATTCCTATAGAATTTTATGTGTTCCACAAAGATTTTATGTATTCCTATAGAACTCTTGGGGGGGGGTGAGGTTTTTTCAGTTGTTTTTGTTTGGATTTGTTGTTTTATTTTGTTGGGGTTTTTTTTTTAAATAAATGCAGAATAAACAGTGAAGGTTTAAACCTAGAATAACAAAGTCATGGTGATCGGTGGGTGAAGGCAACATGACAGAGAAAAATTGTTTTGAAAAATGGATTTGATTTCCCACATAGTTTTACATCGACTTTGGGCTGATTCATTCAGTTTTGCTATGTTCCTGTTACAGTGATGGTGCCTGAGTGGAGCTTGGCACTGACTGCTTTCCTCTGGCTGACTTTCACCTCGTTGTGCTGATGTGCTGGATACTGATGTGCCAGTGTTGATGCTCATTAGCAGGGCAGCATCTGGCTGAATAGGGACATTACAAACAAACATCTGCCAGGACACTTTCCTTACAGCTGGGGAGTCTGGTGCATAGGTCAGCAAGCTTTCTTGGCATCTCCTCCCCTTGCTTATCATAAAAACGTCTGCTCAAAAGTAGTGAATCCTTACTTGCCGCAGATTTCCTTGGTTTCCACATTCCTTTAAAATTAGCTTTAAATGTGGCTGTTGACTGTTGTTCTCTTTCTCCAGTCACCAAGGACCAAGTATCCATGGTAATGGCCTCCATCTATTAGTCTGGATCACACAGGGGTGACCTCGGAGGTCAGAATCCCTTTTTCTTCTCAAGGCTGTAAGAGAGAAATGTGTCTATTATATTGGGCTTTGCAGTGAAATTGTAAAGAATAGAGGAAATAAAATTAGCACTGAAGGCACAACTCCTGTTGAATCTTTGCATGTACCTTGTTGTTTCAGAGATTTGCTTTAAAAGAAAGCCCTTAAGAGGGTGTTTGCAGTTGAAAATTAATGCCTCTATGGTTTCTATAATTTATGTATCCAGTCTGGTTGTAAATTAAATGACTTTGCATAGGTTGTACTCCAATAGAAATTGCATTAAATCATAAATACACCAGTTAATATAGGTAGGGAAGTTATTAAATATGAGCTTGCTAATTGAGAAAGTTCCTTGTAAAGGAGACCTGTGTTTGCTTCTGACAAAATACCAATGTGATGTAAATTGCCATTCCACAGCCACTGACTATCACAGTGATGAAAATTGCACTACTGTGCCTGCAGGTTTAAAAATAAACCTAGTGTGAGCATGGAGGGAGGGAAAGGAGAGATTTCCCAAAATAGGTTGTGCAAAGTGTTTCCATTTTCTCTTTTTGAGGTGCTGTCAATTATGTTAGTATCAGAAAGATTTCAGCCTTCTCAAGTTACTCATGATGTTTTCCTCCAGAATTGCTGTGCTTACAGATTGACTTACCCTCAGCTGCCTATGGACATATTCTTGTGCTATAAATCAAAGCAGAGCTCGTATAAAAAAGGCTCCTGGTAGCCTCTATTATTGAATATCATCATAAGACAATGGAAGCAACATTGCTGAACAGTGAAAAAAAAAAAAAAAAGAGTGGCTTTTAACCTTATATATATCTCAGGACAAAGCCCCTGTTACAGTGGGAACAGAAAATAATCTTTTTTCTTTAAAACTGAGATGGAAAAAAAAGAGCACCCTCAGCCTTCAATGGTAAACAGAGCATTTTCACAGACAGATCACCTAAATGGGTGGTCTTCCCTCACCTGTGATTTGTAGCTCATTATTAAATGTCAGTCTCAGACTGTTGCCTTCAGCATCTCCCCAGACATGAGCTCAGCAAGTGTCACCACTCACTGGGAAACCTTCATTCAAGCACGAGCTGCATGAGCCAACAACCACTTATGACTCAGAAAATGATGGATCAGCTAGCTGGGCTGTACCTGCAGTAGATCAAACACAAGAGGGATGTTGGGTGCTAAATCTCATTCATCAGCCATGTGTGACACCTTGTAAAGCTAGAAAGACTTTACCTTGTCCTTCCACCTTGGATCCAATAAGGCTTAGAGGGTAACAGTGTGCATCTTAAAATAGAAAGAGAACTGGTTTGCTCTGGGAAATGCTTTTACTATGGGAAGTGCTGCAACACCCAACAGCAAGAAGTGGGTCCTCAACATTTAGGCAATGCCCATTCTTGGACTCTACCTGAATTAAATCTTCTGGAGGGATGTGCAGGGTCATGATCTGATCTTCTCATCTCTGTGGGGCAACGGAAAAAGCACTTGCTGCCAGTTTTATGGAGGGTTTTTTCCCCCATTGACAGAGCACATCTCTTCCTGGGGTTTGCCCAGCAGACACTGCAACAAGTGCAAGGTTCAACACTGAATACCAACCCACTCTCTGAATGGCCCATTCCACCACATAGGTCATGGTAAAGTCACCAGAAGAGCCTGTCATTGATAATATAAGAAAGACTGCAGTGCCCTCTAGTTAGGTCTGTCTTAAAATTCCTGCTAGAGGTGTTTTGGGTTTTTCCTCCAGTAGTTCACAGAATCACAGACTCCACGAGGTGGGAAAAGGCCTCTGCCATTTTTGAGTCCAGCCTATGACTGAACACCACCATGCCAACTAGACCAGGACACAGAGTGTTATGTCCAGTCTTTCCTTACAGACCTCCAGGGATGGTGACTCCACCACCTCCCTGGGCAGCCCATTCCAATGCTTCACTACCCTTTCTGTGAAGAAATTCCACCTAATATCCAACCTAAACCTCCCCTGGCGCATCTTGAGACCACGTCCTCTCATCCTGTCTCTAGTTATTATGTTCTGGATTGAATAATCAATTGTTGCCTCATCACTGATCTCATTGCTTTTTTATTTATTGCCCTCAAAAGAATAAATAAAATTCTGAAATCAAGAAAAAACAGCTTTTCATCAAAAATAAGATGGAAATTACAATTATATGTGGTGGGTAGCATGAAAAAATTATTTTAGAAAGCAACAGAATAAAGGTAGAAACAATATTTTTAGGTTTTGAAAAGAAGGATGTCTATTCTGTGAGTGTTTTAGAACTTCATCTACAGTTTCACTATTTCCTTTCCCTCATTTTTCCTGTGATAAGCAGAACAACAAGGGAAAATAAAATCCCCTCATTTTTGTGAGGTCTTCACTAAAGAAAAGTTGACAAAAAGAATGTTTCTGAATGGAACACATGAAATATATAGATTATTACCATAATTATTGGGAAATTATTGTTATTGAAAAATAGAATTTCAGGTTTTATTACTAAGAAAGTGTTAGGCATTCCCACTATATATTTTTGAAGCACAGTGCTGTTGAACATGCTTTTGAAATTATTTTCATAATACTACATAACTGTACAGAGAGCTATCAGGACTATATGTCTGTCTAATGGTGGCTTGAAACCATTCAACATCGTAAAAAACATGCAACAGATGAGATAGATGCATGTAATTTAAGTGTAAGAAATGTTCCACCCATTCTGAAAGTGAATACCCTTCTATCCACTATAAGAAAAACAAAAAAGAGACCATTGAGACTAGCATCATGTGATTTCCAGAAAACCTCCAAGTGTCTTTGCTGGACTAGCCTAAGTTCTCTTACTTCAACTGTAGCCAATAAGAGCTTAAGACCCTTGGTTTTGCAATGCCAATAGTCTTTTATGAACCAAATAAAGACTGATGACATCATTGCTCTGAGTGTCCATTGGTGAAAGTAAAAGTTGAATTTGACAAATGTAGTATTTTTCTTCTTAAAATATATAGAGATCAGATTTTCTGTTTAAATATTTGGCTTCAATTCTTAGTGGGACGATAGGGTGTACAAACTCCTATTTCTCCTCACAGACTTCAAAATATCTAAAAAATTCAAAAATCTAAAAAAATTATTGCAAGAGGTGTTGTCTAGCAAGAAAGAGTAGAAACCACAATGCTAATGTGCTAGTGTGGCACAGTATTTTCAAGACATTTTAAAAACTGATGATAACTAATCTAAAGATGTTCTCAGTCTCTCACCAAAAATACAACACAGCTTCTGTGGGCAATGGTATGATAGATTAGAAATCAAAAAGGTCCTAAATCCTAACCCAGTTTGATTCACTGATTCATTTTGTGGCCTCGGGCAGGCCATAATAACACTGTACTCCTCTCCCAGCTTACCTAAAGAATGTACTAAACATCATAACTATGCTGAAGAAAACCCCAGGTGCTAAACTGGCCTCTTCTTTATTTTTTAAATAGAATTTGAAGTAGCAAAAGAAAATCCTTTATCCTGAATGTATTTGCAGCCTAAATTCAGAATCCATTATTTTCCTCTTTTTCAGCTGATGCCACAGAAGAACAAAATTGTTACTTTTTATCAATATATAACATGACTTGTGGAGGCACTGCCACAATATCAGCTGCCACAAAAATTACAGATTTCAGTGTATTTTCCACAGTATATCCATTGATACTTCTCACTTTTCTTCATATTTGTTTTTAAGAACCGAATTTTGATATGTCTTAATACTTCCTGTGTCCACAGGCAAGATAATTCTTTTCTGACTTGCCCAAATAACTGTAAATCTGCCCTCCTGAATGCCCTCTCTGGAAGGAGGCTGATAGGCATGCCATGACCACATGCTGGCTCTCCAGGTGATGCTCACTGTCATTCCAAACTTGTTACACCTGCAGTATAAATGTCCATTCTCCTTTTCAGCAATATGAGTGACAGAGACAAATAATTTTTATGTCATCAGCATACTTTAGATGTAAACAGTATTCACAACTTACTTGAATGACCACCCATGAAAGGCATTTCACCAGGAAAGGCATTAATCTAAGGGTCTGTGACCCACTCTGCCACAGGCATTCCTTGTTAGCTGAGAAAAACATTTGGTCACTCCACGTCTCAATCCTGCATCTGCCAGGAGAATAGGAGGCATGTCCTGACCTCACATGGGATTTGTCAAGTATATTACAGTGCTGAGATTGTGCCAAGGGTGTCTCTAATCTACTCCCCTAGGAAACTACATCTCAGAAAATCATGCACGTAAAAGAATAGGGTTGCAGTCAAACGAGAAGGGAAACAAACCTGCAAAGAAGTACATGCCTTGTACTTTGGGATTATTTGGGTTTTCCCCCCATTTAGCCCAATTTCTGTTGTTAGTTGAAAAGTTAAAAGAATGGGAATATCTGTCTTTGTTCGGTAACAGTGCAGACAGAAGTCAGGTTCCCCAGTGTCTTTTGGAAGATTTGTCAATGCTGAATTGAAAATGATGTAACAGTCACAGTCCACAATGAGATTCATGTCAAGTTACATGATAACTTTTTGATATTCACTACACCAAGGACAGGAATAAATGCATGTGGAGCAACAGTGGTAATGGGATTTGATGCTAATATTTTACCCTACATGAGATCAAGGACTCTCCTTAAGTCTTCCAGAAACATTTCCCACTTTGCAGCTTGGAATAAGATAATGCTAACAAGATCTGGTGTGTTCTGAGAGACTTGTTTAGGAATAGGAGTTATCTGGTACCTCATGCAAGAGAATTGGAACAAAATACTATATGTCACTGAGTATACAAAGACATACAGGACAGTACTTTTGGAAAGACCACGCTGAAATTGTTTCTCTGAAACACTGAAGGGCTAAAGAAAGAAGATCAGTCAGCCTTCAAAGAAAAAAAAAGATGACAAAAGGGGGAAAAAAAACCAAACAGAAAAGGTGCTGTATATTGTAAGGAAATCACTGAATGTCTCATGTTACATGGCTTCTTTCTTAGAAGGAAGAAATAGGAATACTGTAAGAAAGGAAGAGCAAGAGACAACTAGATTCCTTTTGCCTGAAACCATAATGTGTTATTGAATTGTGGAATCCATTGTTTTCCTCATTTCAGAGCTTATGAAGAAAGAAAACAATGTATTTTTCTTCCTTGTTCACAAACAAGTTTCAGACTATTCTGAGGAACCTTCTTTCAGCTTGGCATCCAAGAAATATAACCTATGTATCATGTATATAAAAAATTGGCCAGAAGGTCCAAAACTGTGCTACAAATGTTATAAATCTTTGTAGCAGTAGGATTGCTGTAGTTTAAAAAGCTAATTTTCACTCAGAGGGCTCCACTGTGCGCCCCATTCTGTCATGGTGTGTTCAGTTTGTATGGCAAGGTTTTGGTATTGGGGGGCCACATGGGGGGCTTCTATGAGAAACTGCTGGAGGCTTCTCCCATGCCAGCCAGTTCCAAGGCTGTCCAAGGCTGAGCCCATCAGTGATGGTGGTCGTGCCCTGGGGATAACATAATTAAGAAGGGGTGGGGGAAAATTGCTGCAGAACAGCAGGCAGAAGAGAAGAGTGAGAATACGTAAGAGAAAGAACTCTTGAGTTCTTTCTCAGCTCTTGAGTTGAGATATGCAGGTCAGTGAAGAAGGAGGCGCTCCAGGCTCAGGAAGAGACAGTCCCCTGCAGGCTGTGTTGCAGACCATGGTGAGAAGCTGTGCCTTTGCAGCCCATGGAGGACCCTCCATGGGAGCAGAGATCCCCCTGTAGCCCATGGTGAACCCCATGCTGAAACAGGTGGTTCCTTGAAGGAGGCTGTGACCCATGGGAAGTCCATGCTGGATCAGGGAGGAACCCAGGCTGGAGCTGTTTGTCCCTGAAGAGCTACACCCTATGGAAGGGTCCCATGCTGCACCAGGTGAAGAGCGTGAGGAGTCCTCTCCTGGCAGAAACAAACTGGTGAACTAACCACAGCCCTCATTCCCCACCTCTCTGCACTGCTGCAGGGAAAGGAGGGAGAGAAAATCAGGATTGAAATTATGCCTGGGAATAAGGGAGGGTTGGCAGAGAGGTGTTTGAAGATTTGCTTTTATTTCTCATTACCCTACCTGGATTTGACTGGTAATAAATTAATTTTCCCCAAGTCAAGTCTATTTTGCCTGTGATGGTAATTGCTGAGGGATGTCTTCTTGTCCTTATTTCGACCCATGAGTGTCTCATTACATTTCATTGTATTTTTCACTTTGCAGCAAGCCCCCACACCTGGCAGACAAATATCCATACCAGGGCAGTGGCTGGTGCTACAATCTGCTGGCAGAGCACAAAGAAGAGCTGTGAGAGTCATCACAAGTCTGTGTTCTCCAAAAATCAGTCCTGTGCAAGGAGCAAATTTAGGACATCTTCTGTCCAGTTTACACATCACGAGGGACTTGACCAAAATTTAGGAGATGGCACAGACTGACGCCTTGGTTGTGAAATTCGTCTGTCCGTCACATGGGGCCCCTCATCACCATTGTGTGAGCCACAAAGTTTGGCAGCACTGTGAGATCCTGCATTTATTACGGGGAGCTAGACACTGGTACAATATTGGATGTCTACTCAAGCCAGGAATAAATTAAATCACAGACAGACTAAGGAGAGCAAAATATATAACCTCAGTAGACCATTCTACAGAGCCCTGGCAAACAGCCTTAGTTCTACCCAATTGAATTTGCTTTTACCATACTCCAGGGATCTAAGTGTTTAAGGTTATAGACAATTTTCAGAGGATTGTAAATAAATTAAGAGACACGTAAAACTTTGGCAAAGCAAATATTGATGAAGTAATAATTTATAGACGTAATGGGGACCTGACATATGAGAGCTTAGATCCCTCAGAACTCAAAATCTCAACTAAAAATTAAAGCATGCTAAATGTGACATTTCTGAAATAGTATCTGGACTCAGGTGGGACACAATGGTATGTTTCCTTGCACTCTAAACATGATACAAGGTTGGCTTTGTTCCGTACTGTTCCAGTCCCTGAGCTAAACATACAAAACTCCTCCAAATCATCCTAAAAGAGGACCAGATGAGATGGGCATCTGTATTTCTTTGAGAAACTTGAATCCTGGAAATTCTGTATTTTTTGGTCTAAAAGGTGCTAAGTCATCTTAGCTGCCTACTAACTGTGCTCTTTAGAAGTCACAAAGCTATCCCAGTGTTTAAAAGACAACTGTGCTGTTAAAACTTTGTGGGACTGAGGCCTGATCTGCTGAAGAAAAGAAGCATACTAGTTGTGTTGCCTGAATCGAGACATTTAGCAAAAAAAAGTAATTCACTGGGTGTAAAATCATACAGTAATTAAGCTTCTTTAAAGGTTGAACAACTGCAAAATTCCCCCCTTCCTTATCCTGCTGGTTTGGCTAGTACAGACTTGATTTTCTTCAAAGTAGTTAGTATGGTGCTCTGTTTTGGGTTTGTGCTGAAAACAGTGTGGACAGCACGGGGATGTTTTAGTTACTGATGAGCAGTGACCAAAGGCCTTTTCTCCTTCTAACCCCACCCCACCAGTGAAGAGGCTGGAGGTGCATAAGAATTGGGAGAGGACACAGCCAGGACAGCTGACCCCATCTGGGCAAAGGGACATTCCACAATATGGTGGGCATGCAGAGATGGAGGAAAAAGAAGGAAGTGGGGGATGTTTGGACTGATGGCATTTGTAATCCTGTGTAACCACTACACGTAATGGAGCGTGGCTTTCCTGGAGATGGCTGAACACCTGCCTGCCTATGGGAAGTAGTGAGTGAATTCTTTGTTGTTCTTTACTTGTGTGAGTGGCTTTTGGTTTATGTATAAATCTGTTGTTATCTCAGCCCATGAGTTTTCTCACATTTTCTCTTCTAATTCTCTTCCCCATCCCAATGCAGCTTTATTGCAGTTAAAAATTTTGTAGAGCAGCATGCACTGCTGAATGAAGCTCAAAGGAATGTATGTTTTGATTGCCAAGGGAACAGAGATCCTGCACAGATCTTGCTCTCAGTGAAGAGGCTTGAGGATTGGGAAAAACAGACAATTGTTCAGGAGAGAGAAGCTTGAAAACTAATGGACAAAAAGGGGCAGGGAGGGAAACCACAGCATGTTCCAAGTCAAATTTAGTTTTGCTTTGGTTAAAGGGAAGCTAGCTATTAACTGGCAAGTAAGTGTTTATATTAGGTGAGGTTTTTTGAGAGTTTGCATAAAGAACAGGCAGGTTTACTGTCTTGGAGCCTTTAAAAAAAATTGATGGTATTCTGAATAATATTTGTTGTCTCAAATATATATTTGAGACACAGGTCTTCTAGACTTCATATATATTCACCTTATGTGAACCTCTGTCTAAATTTTCCATCAACAACCAACTAAAAACTTTTCATCCAAAAACCTGGTCTTTTACATGCAATACCTTAGAGCTTTACCTCTGCAAAAATTCCCTGCAAGTCCTTATTAGCTACAGCTCTTACTTGCACTTCAGATGAGAATTAAGCTGGCACCAAGGAATAAAGGGATGATGGCAGAGTTGTATATAAAATTGCTTCAGAATCTCTTTACCCATCATAGCATCCTTAGGACTGAGCTCTTTATCGCTCTTAAGCAGTGATCCTTGTGTGTCCTGCTCCAAGGAAATGTGCATTTCGAGCATAAAGTGCTAAAATTCTTTTTCGTGCTTGCATTTTAAAAATTTCTACTATAGAAAAATACCGTAATGATTAAGGTGAAGACACCTTAATGTCTTTTCAAAAAGCTTTTAAAAAGCCACCCTTCATATTAAAAATATACCAGAGATTTCAGATATTTTATGAGATTGAAGGACCTATGTCTTCTGTGTCCTGGTTTAGGATAAATTTGGGAGGAAACATTCTGGAAGACAAGAAGCATTGTTGACGGTTGGAAAGGATTTTATCACAGGTGTTATTACAAAGTAAAAATACAGACAGTATTACACAGCAATTTATTCCATCACTATAAACTCTGCATGTGGGATAGCAGCTTTCTCTTCTGCTACAGCATTTGCAGAAGCACTCTAATTCATAAATGTCATTAATAAAAATAACTGCACAATTCCATTTCATTAAAATTGTGCATTAGTCATTGCATTCTACAAATGTTAATGGATTTGTCTCTTTGGACTGCTCGCTTGCAGTGCCCTTTGAATACGTAAGATGCAATAGCTGTTTGCAATTGGCTGGATAAGTCACAAGGCAGTATTTCTGCACATGGCTCAATAAATGTGTTTGTGCACATACTCGTGCTTGTAAATGTATAATTTTATCACTATGTGAATATTCATGCTTTTTATATTGATATTATCTTCCTGTAAATAGCTGTGCCAGAAAAACTCTGTTTTATGACTATTTGCAGAAGGGGAACAGATAAAAGAGACAGTATGTTGGAGGTAAATAATTTGAACGTTTGTCGTAATATTCAGAC
This sequence comes from Nicator chloris, assembly GCA_013400495.1. Classification (NCBI taxonomy): domain Eukaryota; kingdom Metazoa; phylum Chordata; class Aves; order Passeriformes; family Pycnonotidae; genus Nicator; species Nicator chloris. The sequence goes on from WAAE01019075.1 coordinate 33,300, forward strand.
TAAATATTTTGCAAGATTCGCCTCGCCTTGCTGAAGAGCAGCTTCCCTGAAAATGAATTGCAAGTTTCTCCTATTCCCACCTCCTCGCTTCTAGGGGGAAGTGCAGAAACCCTGTCTTTCCCAACATATGTTTTCAGGTCTGACCTATTATATCTAGCAAACCCAACCAGCTCTCCAGGGGACATCAGACTGTAGGAAAAATGTCAAGAAAGGCAGCATATGTGGATCATAAGAGGTGAAACAGAAAGCCTTTGAGTTACTTCTAATATACTCCCAAAATAGAAATTTCCATCCCAAGCTGGCACATTTCATAGCCACATGATTTTGAAAATTTGATGTCTATTCCCTTGGTGCTGACCTTGCTCCCTACAGCTATATACAGCCCACTCTTTCTGCAATTTATAACAGAAATGGAAATGTAAAACAAAATCACATACTTGTGAGTAAACTCGGCTTTGTACTTGATGTGCTGCTACAGCTGTGCCATGACAACTGTGCTAGATTTGACATTCTTGAGGACCAACCTTTGTCCATCCAGTGACAAAAAGCTATTACATTTTCTGAAATTTCTAAAGGGGTCCTTTGAAGAGCAGGTGGACTCTCGTACCAGGGAAGCCCCTGTGTCTTCCCCATCAGTTCATCTGTGATACTCAGTGTTGGAGAGGGAGGGTAATCAGATGCTTGAGACTCTCTGCCATAGTTTCACAATGAAGGGGTTCCAGCTGGGCATTTGGCTGCTGCTCTTGGATGGGACAGAGCTGTGCCCAGGTGTCAGTGGGGGAAGAACTAGGGGCATGAGCAGCTTCTGCTACACCCCTGTAGTTGTAATGTCCCATAACCAGCTCCTAACAGTGAGATTACAGTGGTTCTCCATTAGCTGAGAGCTGGATGATGCTTCACTGTCCAGGACATGAACAAATCACCTGATCTTTACTTGCAGCCACAGGTGATGTCCTGGTACCTTGCTGCTGTTCATTTTCCTCCCTCATCTTCATGTAACTATAAGCATTTATTAAAATGTAATTTTATTGCTGGGCAGTGTCTCCAGGGGATGTAATGGCTATGTAAAATCCCCATGGGAATCATTGCATGCCTTTTCAGGCAGGCTGAGTATAAATGTGAGGACTTTCTGATTTTTCTGTCTTTCCACAAATCAATGAGTTTCCAAAGTACACTGCCTGTCAGCTCTTCAATGAGCATACCCAGCCCCAGCGATCATACCCAGCCCCAATGATCGGCCCCAAATGCACCAACCTCTTTGCCAAACTCTGCCAGCAAACTGGGGGTCTTTCCTCAGCAGCAAGCAGGAGTGAGCATGTGTGTGCCAGGGACAGAGGGAAAGCAGACAAAACCAGGTGCTCTCTAGACAACAATCTACTCAAATACTGGAACAGAATTAATTTCCTTCTGAGCCCCTATCCCCTCCAAGGAGGATCCTTGTCAAGCATAACCTGGTGTGCAGGACCATGTTGCCTGCCTGCCTCCTGGGTTCCTCTGCTCAGGCAGAAGAATTTGGGGGAAAATGAGAATTAGGAAATGAAAAGTCACAAAATTGCAGCGTGTGAAGCATGACTGTTTGTATGGCCTTTCACTGTTGAAGCCAAGGGCTTGTGGATTTAGATATGGGGGAAGCAGCCACGACACCTCTTTTCAGCTGCTACCTCTCAGCTGTTGAGTACGTTCACTTCCCTGGAGTGACCACAGGCTAGGAACCACTGACCAAAGAAAATATTTTTGCCTTTGAAGCTGTCTCATTTGAGCACATGCTTCACCAGTTTTGGTTAATTACACAAGAAGTTATTGATGAGGAAGCACAAGAAATATGCAGACATGGTGTGTGCCACCCACCAGAGCAACAGCCTTGTCTGGAAAGTGATCCCCTGTTTTGCTACAATCTCACTTGCTACAACCCCTAAATGAAATAAATCACTCCATAGGCACGCATAATGCAGTCAAAAATAGAATGGTTCTCACTGTTTGTACTCCAAATTGGGTATGCCCTTATTGCCCTCTTTGTCAGAGCTTTCAAGGACTTAACAGCCTTCTTGTGCTTGCATGATTATTTCAAATCACCTTTTCAGTAATTTAGATTTTAACCATAAGAGGTGTTTGATCATCCTTGAACTTGCAAACATACTATCTAAAAGCTTTGCTTCATTTCTTGATAACAGATGCTATATATGATTTGCAAAATGAAATGCAACATTTATCTCTTTGACCCTGAGACTAGCACCTTTTCCTCTGTGTTGGCTATCTCCACCTCAAGAATTGTCTCTGCCTCCTGCATAACTTTCATCTTGTCCTCTCTTTTTGTTATTTCAGAGATCTGTGAGCATTGGTCACATCGTTCTTTGAACAACTCTGCTGGCTTCCACCTTGCCTCTGCTCTGCATTCACAGCAGACGCTGCACCAGCCGCATGGTGATCTCTGTCACAAATCGTCACCCCTCTGGTTATTCCTGCTCCGCTGCTGACAGGGATGATGTTGCTGTGCTATCTGACTGCTCTATCCCTCACATACTTCTGTGTTGCTGGTGAGATTTTGCACAAAACACAGCAGATCTGCTTGATGAACCACTGTGATTCTTTTACTTGACGAAGTTCAGTATGCTGCTCCTAAGGGCATTGGGAGCTTTAGTGCAGGAATATGTTGTTAGTCTACTTTCCCCTCTCTTCCTCTTCTCTTAAATGATCTCACTTTCTAATCTCCTTGTGTTTGATTATTACCTAGAAATTCCCTGTTTTCACATGGATTTCCCAGTGCAGTCCTTATTTCCATTTAACCCCTTCAAGGCCTCCTCTGGAAGACAGGCAACTAAACTGGTTATTGAAATGATACCAGGTTTATACCCGCTTACCATGACCTGTCCCCCAGCCACTGGTGTTTCTGCAGGCTGCCACTGCTTCTCTGATGAATTCCATGGCAGAGACATGGCTCAGCAGGCAAGCCCATCTCTATCTATCCCATCTTTTATTTTTGGTCAGCCTTGGATCTGAGTGCCACCCAAGAAAGGTGCAGAGAAATTGTGTAATTGGCTCCAGGCTATCTCTTCTCAGAAAAAATTGACATTCTAGGACAACACAGCCCTACTCAAATGTAACATACTCTCCTTTCTACCAGTCTGATCTTTTTTCCATATAACCCTCAAGTGTTGACCCCAGGGTTGGTCATAGTGGGTGTGTCTGGTTGTGATGGCTGCATCTGACTCAAAGTGGATTCAGGGGAGGCAGCACAACACCCAAGGACTAATTTGGGCAACATGCTCACTTAAACATAGTGCTGCTCAAGGCAATTTGGATGAAACTAACATCTGGATTCAATATGCAAATATGAGTCAATAATCTAACTCCATAAACAGTGGACAGTACAGGGTCCATTGTGCTTCTTGCACGGCAGTGGACTGCATGCCAGAATCTCCCCATGAGGAGGGAGAGGTTATAACCATGCCTCTCAAGGTTATTGCTTGAGGCTGAGAGATTCCTTGCTGCAACAGATTCTTGATAAGTAATTATCAGTGTGCTAAGCTTTAAAATCTTAATTAAGTGATATAAAGCATTGCTTACGCATAAATAATCTTTAGACATAAACCATAGTCTGGGTCTAAGTCTGGATCCAGATACACTTCAATTGCTCTCTGAGAAGGAGTTTAGAATGCAAGGGATTTCTGAATCTCATGACTCGACAGGACGGTCTTCCTAAAAGGTTTGGCTGACCTTGTCTGCTGTGTAGTACCATGCCATGGAATGCTGTAAAACCACTGTAAGATTTATTATCCAACTTTGCTAAGTCGCTGGTGTGTATCAATGAACATATTGATACTTCTCTCTAATGAGTGAAGTGCATCACTCCATACATGCCACTACATCATTCAGCAAGCAAAGACACGAAGAAAATGCATTTGCATGGGAAGAGAATGGACTGTATCTGCCTGTACTGGTGAAAATCAGCTCTGCTTCCATCTGAAATAAGCCAGTGAGGGCCAAGACCCAACTTTGTGGGGTTCCCACAGGTGTTTCTACATCCTTACAAAATAACCTTCTTGAATAACCAAGTCTTTGCAGGGTGAAAACTACTTGTTTTGTGATTTTGAAAAACACCTGGCTATTATACCGGTAGCATAATTGGGAGCCACATTACTTCTAAAAAGAGGGCTGCAGATATACGCCCTCTTCTGCCTTTTTCCTCATCAATATTTATGTGCCATAATCCTGACTGGACTCTCAAACTTTTATGTTGACATTGGGTTTTGACCCATGGGTCTCAGAGGTGCAGAGACGCAGCACAGTTGCTTGGCAACACAAACACACCAGTTCATTGGGGGTGATGAATATTTTTTAAGGAACATTTTCTTTCTTCTATTCCTGAATGGATAAGAGCACAGATGACTCAGACCTCAGGTTTCAGGGACATAATTCAGGTTTTATAGTTGCAGAAGTCTGGTTTGCATGGGGAAGAATTTGCACCCAGGCCTGACTTTCATTAACCCTGGGGATAGGGTAAGTGTGTTTAGATGTCCAAATATTTAAGATTTGGGATTTTGCCTCAGACAAAAAGACACTTCCTCTTAATTCCTGTTTTCAAGCTCTTTATGAGGGCACAGTGCACAATTCCAAGCTTTTGCAAAAGGAGAGAAAGGGAGGATATATTCTTCTGTGCAAGCACAGAGCTCGTCTGTCTGCTTTGGGAAAGATCAACGGCCACCTCCATGCACTGCATTTCACAATCCATGCATGCATCCATGGTGCCTGGCCTTGGAAAGTTTTAAGCCATATAATACCACGATGACCTGCCATTTACCAAGGTTTCAGACTTGCCAAAGCTTGCAAAAGACCAACAGCTTCATCACTAAAGTAGTCAAATCTCTGTGCTTCTTTTTGTCGAGTACCTGTTCTGGTACAGCTCCCATTTTCAAATCAAGAGTTTCTGATCTGACTGTTCCTTCTTCTATAATTCTTTGTAATTATAGTTAGAAATTTCATTTACATGTGTTTATTAACAATTACAATTTTGTAATTCTTACAATTCCTTGTGTAATTCTTCCCTCTGGGTTTGGTTTATAAGCCTTGCATAAATTTGCCTCCCTGTTGAGACAAGAAATTAGGTAATTCAGTAAACTTAGAAAAAGGTCAGTGCACATAGCCCTCGCCTGTTTGGAAATCTCAGGTAGAATTAAAGGAAACTAAGAACAGTCAGGTTTTGGAAGATCTAGATGTGTTTGACATATGCACAGTACCTCCAGTCTTTACTTAGAACTGATGCAAGCCACAGCAAATTAGACAGCCTACGGGCTTACTTACATTATGAATTTAGTCCTATAACGTATTTCCTCCAAAGCAGCAATCAAGTCATCCATCATGTTGTCAGCAAGTTTTCTGTGTCATATATTAATCTCACTTTTCATATCCTGTATTCTTCCATTTTAGTGGGAATTCAGTCACAAATGAAGTCCATTTAAACATAATATTCTACAAATAATGTAGACCAAGAAAGAGTTAACTAATAACAGAAGAAGTAGTGTCTAAGCTGGTGGTCTGTGGGTATCTGTTGTCAAATGAGTGTTGTACAAAGAACTGTAGCTGGAAATTCTCACTTAAAAAACCCTAGCAATTTGACTTTTTTCCTACTAGGTGATCAGCAGCAGGCTTTAAGGTAACAGTGATATCAAATGGTTTATTTAGTTGTCAGTTACAAGGACAGAATTCTTAGTGGAAACAAACAGGCAGCCTTCAGTGACATATTTAAGAGAAGTCTGCTTTCATATTACTTGGAAAGCACAGAGTTATCTCCACAAGGAAGCAACAGAAAAAAATCCCATGGAATATTTTATTCAAGACCCTTGCTTTTCTTCTACATTTCCTGCAGGGAGCACTGGCTTGTGTTGCCACCAGAGACTGTGGATTACAGACAAAGGCAAAGTAGATTCAAAAAAGGAACCAGAATTTGTGCCATGCTGCCTTTCCTTATGTTTGTTTTCTCATGGCAGTCCAACAATACAAAACAAACCTTTAGTGATACAGTGAATGAATCAGTACAGGCCCATGACATATCTGTCCAGCTTGTTTTCCTTTAAAAATAAAGTGAAGGAAAATGTGTTTAGAAGCAACATCTTTTTTATCTACTAGTAATGGTCAGTGAGAAAATAACAAAGTTATGAAAAAAGAGAGAAGTTTCTCACAGAGCTCATATAGGGACAGTTGAATCTTTTCATTTTCTGTCTTTATAGTAGGTCATGTAGCATACTGGAAGTGGAAGCTGAAAGGTGATAAGGTTTTTCCATTTGCTTTCAGCAGATAGTCCTTCTCTGTACATGTAGAGATCCCTGATGGTTAAAGGAAATTTTAAAAGAGTATGCACAAGTTTCCGGTGGTTGAATTTTTGTGTGTGATGCCAGGTGCAGACACACTTACTTGACTTTTTAAATCAGTTTATTCTCAAAAATACAGTACTGATAGCAAACTGAAAAATATCTTCACCAGCAGAAGGGGATTGCTTATCTTATGGTGGGAATTAAATCACCCAGTGATACTGAAACAAAGCAAGACGTGCTTTTATATTTCTTCTCATGAAGCAAGTGGTCAGACAGGGAATTCACCCGAGGTACATCGTATCTCCAGACAGGGCTGAGTGCTTTTGATCCTGAAGCAGAACCTGTGGCTGTACAAACACAGAGTTCTGGGAGGGCACTGCAGCTTGCTACAAGCCCACAGTCCCCTGGTGGTCTGCAATTGGAGCTGGTTACAGCTGCTATCTCCCCAGCCCAAACTCCTTCTGACTAAGTGCAAAAAAGAAGAAGGAAAGAGAGGCACTGAGTGTCCTGGTGCAGAGCCAGGTCTCAGTGCAAGGTTAGGGTGAGGAGAGGGCTAGCCCAAAGCTTGGATTTGTCCAGATTTGACATGCAGTGATATGAGATGACCGTATATCTTTATGGTTATTTGGGTATATTCTATATTCTATCCTCTATTCAAATTCTATCCTTTCATTTTAGGTGCTTTATTAACATTGAAATGCAGGAAAAAGCCTTTAAAAACTCAATGATGGTGCTTTCCATTAACCTAAGCTCTTGACAGGTAATAAAGAGAAAAGTAAGACAAGAATGTCATTTTCATTTCCCTCTTGGATTTTTTGGTATCTACGTCTTGTTGGCAAAGCCTATGTCTTTCTCAATGCCTGTACATTTTTTTTTGTAAAAGAAACTTTCAGGAGGAATGGATCAAGGAAGTTTCTGTGAAACTATTTCATTGCTCTGGGGTCAGCATGGCATTGAGATCTTCAGGTTTATCTCAGAGTAGAATTATTAAAAAAAAATCCCAAAACAACAAAAACTGAATAACCAATCAGCAGGAAAGGACAGGAAAATAAGACTTTCAAAATAAGGAGAAATAGCTTAATCTGAGGTTGGAGGAAATAAATCAATAAAAGTAATTCTGTGCTATGTGTGAAGGATTCACACACCTAGCTTTCAACTTTCTGTCAGTTTTATAGTTTGAATTCAATTATGGAATTTTAGATTGAACCTATTTTGGTCCAGTCATGCTTTTTCTTGCGATAGTTCATCAAATCTGATTTTGAGACACCTCATCCAAATAGGGATCATCTTTGTAGACCACCAGCACTGGCCATGTCATATGGCATGAGAGAACATTCAGAGGGATCCAGGGAAAAATATAATGTGTTGCTGGATCTGGAGGCACTGGGGATATGGGCTGAACTGCAGCTGGGCTTTACAGGAGAATGGTGTACATGCAGTAGCCAGAGCAATGTGAGTTTGAGCTCTGTATGCCATTTTCCCAGATAAATATTGTGGAAATACAACCAAGCAGAGGTGAAGCATTTTCTTTTCTCATCAGGCATTTGCCTCCCAAGATTTGGACACCTGATACAAGAGAATATGCTTTTCATGCAGCATATCTACAGGTGACCGTGCCTCAGACAAAAAACTTTTCACAAACATGTGAAGAAAAGAGAAAACAAAAAGAGGGCATTTAATAACTTCACAAACTGGCTGGCTTAGGGCAAGTGACAGTGAATATACCTTTCAAACTTCAGCATTTGCTGCATGCCTTGCAATAATACCTGCTTTAGGAGTGTGTGACTCAAACGCAACCCATTCCCAGTTATTTCCTACGACAATACCTCCAGAGCTTTGCAACTTGCTGCTTTGCTGGAGCAGCTGTGACTTGCCAACATACATTGCAGTGTCCCAGGGACATAGATCACAACTGGAAAAAAGGGCCCACATCCCTGCAACTCCACAGCAGCGTCCCTCTCATTGCAGTGGCCCCTCTGCCTGGCTCATTGCCTTTGCAGGTTTTTGTAGGTTGATCAGAGCAGTGATAATGAATAGGTTTCTCTACATGTGACCCCTGGGCTGCTTAATTTCAGCGACTTCTACCCTCGCAGACCCTGTTGAATGTGTCCAGGAGGAAGTTGGCCTTTGCCCAGAGGGGACAGAACAAACCCCTGGCTCTGCCTGTGACAGCTTCGTGAACTCTGTAGTGTCTCGCGGATGCCCCAGGGAGGAAACACTGGAGCTGTCAAGTAGCCTATCCAGCTCACTCATTGCCAAAAATGACTGATGGACATACCAGGTAACTGGAACATCTTCAAAGTTCTCTCTATGTATGTATAAATATGAAAATATTTAGGACTCAAATTCCTTTCCCTGTAACCTATAAAAATATTTTCCAGAACACATTTTTCTATTTCAGACGTTTAATGAACAAATCTGAAGTGGTGGGACTCTCCAGGCTGAATGGAGAGGCCAGTTTACATCTGTCAGCAGATTCCCCAAAGGGAATTTTTGGGAAAAGATAGAAACAGTTTATGTATCTTAAAATGAAGGAGTGGCGGAGATATTGATAGCAATGGTATTGCTGTTTAAGAAACCAGTGGCTTCATCTCTCTTTTTAGATGCTTACAAAAAAATAAACGAACCTAATAAATGTCATCACTAGTTCCATCAGCCCTCTCAAGCACTATCAAGACCAGCCGAAGGCAAGCGAAAGCACCGAAGCCCCTTTGACCTCATGTAAACCAATCTGGGGGAGAAGTATTAAAACAAGCGGCCCCGGGAGGCTGTCCCCGCTCGCTCCCCGCGATCTGCTGCTCCTTCCCTGCGCCTCTCTCCTCCTCCCGTGGCCACCAGATGGGGCAGCGAAGCTCCGGTGCCCGCCGAGCCCGGAGCGCTCCGGCCGCGGGCCCGCGGCGCCGGCCTCACCGCCGAGCCTGCCCGCGGCGCCGGCCTCACCGCTGAGCCTGCCCGCGGCAGCCGGGCTGCCCGCACCGCTCCCTGAAAACGGGAAAGGAGCACGCTGCTGCCGTCCTCCTGCACACTCGGCAAGGTGAAACAGCTGCGCTTGCTTCTTGTGCGCCGATCGGGAGAGAAGAAATCGGTGCAAAGCTTTCTGGAAGGGTGACGCGGTGGAGCTGCGTCCTCGCTGGTGTTTGGTTCCAAACTGCCCCGCCCCAGCGCCCTTACACTTCAGCTGGGGCTTGTAGGTTTGTGACAGAATCTCGACATCGTGCCTATGATTCCCGCATTTTCGTGAGTAAGTAAAGGAATAAAATGCAGCCTGTCCCACTGATAAAATTGCAGCTGACCTATACTATAGGGGTCGGAAGACACCACCGTTTTTCAAATACCACAGTGTGAGAGGATCTTAAATTAATCCTCCCTAACCAAAATCGCTGGCATGAGGAGGAAAAGGCGAGAAATGAGGGAGAAGAAGCCCAGTATCATATGAAAATCTTCCTCATAAAGCGAGTGAACTGCTGCCCACAACGTTTTGCAGTTTGTTTACTTGTGGCTTCATTAAAATTTCATGCAGATCCAACGACTAGATTTTCTTAATGGCCCACAGAGGGACAATCATTGCTGAAGCCTGAACACTGTGATCCATTTTCCCTAATTATTACTTTGTAACCGTTTCTAATTTGACAGCTCCTGCTGAACTAAGGTTCATTTATTTTGTTTCATTATTTCATGCAAGGAAAGATCAGATGAGCATAACAGCAGAGCATTAATAATAAAATCCATAATTGGAAACATGCATTAATTGCATGTTAAGTGCGCATAATGGCCTTTATTGTAGAAGGTACCCCTTTAGAGGGTATAAAACACGGGGCTGTGTTGCACACTTGACAATGAGAAGGGAGATTATCTAATTCCTTGTGGCCTACATGTCAAGAATGGAGAGTGGCTAAGAGGTTAGTTTTCCTCCTTAGCTCTCTTTCATAACTGTTAAATAGATGGAATAAAGATGGATATATTTGCTCACAATGGAGTGGCTTCTAAATTTGTCTGTGGGCTTTGAAGGCTTAGTTGCTTTCTTTAGAAAAGAAACATCTGGGGTGGTCAGGTGTTTCTAAAAATCCAATGTAGCTCATGGCTTTTTGAAGGCTCTAACATAAGTCTACGTATTTCTAAAGAAGCAAAGTGAGAATGTTTAACTACAAGGGTCAGCCAGTCCAGTCTCCTGCTAGCTCAGTTAAATGTATCAATATTCCTTTCTAGAACCCATGAAATTCTATTTTAAATATGTTAGGGGTTTTAATTTTGATCCTTTTTATTGCTGTAACCTAATTTTAGAAGTCTATTCCAACACTCCGTTTCATTGACTTGCCTCAAAATTTGTGTCTTCAGGAAATTTCATTATCTCATTCGTCTACTTTCCATTAGCCCTTTATTCATTTTATGACATAACTAGTCCCTATCTGCAGTTTAAAAATATCTGGCATTTGTACATATGTTTTCTTTTCATACCCCTGACTCTGCTACTACTGTAGCAGGTTTTTCTCACGGTGTTTACCCCTTGTTTACAAAAATGTGTTCAATTTCAAGCTTCATTTTACTGAGCTAAACAGAGAAAGCTGTTTCAGTCTCATTATTCCTTTCCTCCATTCCAGTCTGACTTTGTCTTTTTGAGTGTGATTGGAATTACGCATTCTTTTGTGGTTGGAATTTCCACAGTGCTTTGTAAAGTGCATCAACACACCGTTATCTCCTCATTTCCTCTGGAAATAGCGCAAGAGATAAATTCTTGGAGGGTTTTTTTTTAAATTTTATTTTATTTTTCTGTTGCAACACTTTGGTAGACTGTAGCTCTCCTAACAATGCTTTGCTCTGCCCAGACATTTTTATCATTTTTAGCTCTCAGCTGATGATGAGTCAGCTTGGAGTAGTCATTTTTGCTATCTTTTTACTGAGGCATGATTTGCACTTTTGCACATTGCACTCTTAAATTTAAACTATTTTCTATTTTTCCAAGCCTTGTGATCATTCAGTTATTCCCATAAAATATTCTGATCTTCCTCAGGTATTGGCAATGCCTCAAAATTCATGTCACCTGACACTCTTTTGCATTAGCCAGTTCTTTACTTTCTATGTGATTTAAATAGCTCCTGTCTTCTCCAGTGTGTTCTGCTCTAAATGTCTCACTGAAGTTCACATAGATTAGGTAGTTCTGCCTGCTTACTCTGGATTTTTAATTACCTGTTTTATACAGATATGAAATTGGCCTCATTTAGTCTGCCTCAGTTTATGCTTTTTCACATTTCCTTTCCATTCTTTACTCTTTCCTTCACAGTTTGATCTAGAGCACTGTGTCACACAGGGGTCAGGCTAATGGGCTTATGGTTGTCTGAAATATTGCCTACTCTTAAATATAGCTACTAAATTTGTCATTCTCCGGTTGCACAGCAATATCCCTTCCTATTGTTTCAATGCCTATTTAGGGAACAAAATCCCTCAGTGCTCAAAAGCCAGGAATACCTGGGTCTTACCTTCACCTGAACTTGCTCTGTCTGTATCTTTTTATTTTTCTTCTCTCTCTCAAAACATTGTACAGCTGGGTTTGAATTGAAACGAATGTTCTCTCCCTTTGGATGGACAAGGTCCCCAAATGGTCACTGCCATCTCAGAGAAGCCTGTGCAATGACCACAGGGAAAGTTCAACAACCATCTAAAATCCGAGCTTGTCTTAGAAGATGAATTGCTCTGTAAGGAATGGTTTGTGAAAACAGTTTGCTTAGACAAGAGGAGGACTTTTTGCTTTTATCAAAAATGTCCCTCACTGTTTCAATACACTCAGGTCATACAGCCCTGGTAGGCCATGCTGTCCTCACCAGACAGTGGGCAGTGTTAGTGTTGGACTCAGAAAAAGATGTAACAGATGCAGTTATTTGCTGTAAGAAGGTAAAATTCCTTGCTCTCTATGTTCACTCTGGACACTACTCATTAACAGCATGTTACTAAAGTACCATACAGTTGTTTCTCTCAAAGTTTCCCAGCTTTGCTCTCTCTAGCTGTGTCCTTCTGCATTACTAACATTTATGCTTCTTTCCTTCTTCTAAGTGGCTTCATTCTTCCTGCTTTCCGGTTTTCGTCCAACCAGTGTTGAATCACCTTTTAACTGAATTTCCTCATTAGCTTCTCTTAGCAAGCATCTCCCAGACTTCTACACACAAAAAGGTAAAAGGCAGGAGATCGATCCTTGTTCATTCTGGGATGGAGATATCATGATCCAAAAGTCTGCAGGTAGTGAGGGGCACTGCATGAGCAGCCAGTCTCCAGGGGTGGCACGGTGGTTGACTATGAGGATTCTGCTCTCTCATGGCTTTCAGGAGTGAAGAAAGATGCCAGCCCCAAGCCAAATGCATCACATACTCTGTATCCTTTCTGCCAGGGAAATACTGGCAAAGCAGGTAAGAAGTTGTCCTTGCTTTGCAAGAACCAGGGCCTGCATGCTGCAAGAGGGGCACAACAGAAGAGCAGGAGTTGATCAGAGTCCACCACTCTGTTCCTGGTGCCACTGTCCACGTGTAATCCCATTATGTTTGATTTTCTCCTGCTGGCATTTGCTTCAGCCTCCCCCCTGGCTGGCCAGGGTGTGCAGCAGCTCAGTCAGTCTCTGTTGTGTTCTGCCGGGAGCTTCCTGCTTAGCTGTAATAAACTGTACTGAGCAGTGCTTCCCTAGCTGCCTTCATCTTTAAACATGACCTTTTTGCAGGTAGTAGATTCAACACAAATTGTTAATCATTGAGCTGAGAAGCAAATTTTAGACCAAATTTTCCGTACTCCATTTAGGTGTCTATTCTGGGCTCTGCCTCACCACCTTCCTTGGCTATTATTGTAAGTACATTATTACCACAGGGCAGGAATATATTTGTGCCTTTAAGAGGTGAAGCAAGATAAGCCATAAGTACTCATCTCATTCTTGCCATTTTTAAGTAGCAATTCATCCTGTAAATAAAACTTTCAATACTTGCATTTGTTTCTTTTTTTTCTATATATTTTTAGAGTAAGTGTTGCCTTTCCTATGTCCTTTTAAGTGGTGACTCACTCTGATTTCCTGATTTACATTGTTTTAACTTACACTGTTTTCCCCCCAAAATTTACATGAAAGAGCTCCCTACTTGTGCCATTTATTAACAGGTTACGTGTCTAGACTACACTTTCAGTTAACTTGAACACCCTTTCCTCCTGTGTTTTTTGTTTCTGAATTTCTTGGGCTAATGTTCTTAAAGAGCATACCAGTTAAATACAATGCTGAATTTGTAGGTCACTTATCCACTAAAGCAGATACTTTGGGGTGCAAACAACATCTGTGTGTTTGAGTAGCCCAGTAATGAAAATGAGTGAGCTCCACATGCAAATGAACTTAGGCTCCAGGTCTGGCCTTTTTCCTTTCTTTATTCTGTTTTATATCCCAGATAGCTTCTCCCATGCATTACTGTCTATGAAAGCAAAGCTGGGCCCAGCCCAGCAAATTCAGAAGCTGCCTAAAAATCTTCTCACAGCTTTCCATCTTCTGGTTACAACCTCAATGTTAAAATTATCCCTGTTCTAAAAATGTTAGTGGTACTCTTTTATCTTTTTCCAAATAGATAATCTGCATTTTCTTAGCTGTTGTTTATTAAAAATCTTGTCAGACCCAGATTTCCTTTAATACAATAATGTTTTCCAATGCCTAATTTCCAATAGTTATCTTGTTATATTGACCTGCATTATTTCTCTCATTAATTACTGTCCTTCTTAAAAACAGCTATAGCTTTCATTTTGTGTTGATTTCCATAAAAGTCTTCATTTTGATTAATAACCTGCAGCTTATTTAAACTGTTATGGCCTCTTGGGCATTGTTAGACTGAAAAAAAAAACCTAATGAGAAGTGGAATGATGGTATGAAAATAACTGTATTACATGAGCAGCTTGACATCACTTTCATAAGAACTTCACATTTAGATTCCAGAAGAAAATGAGAAGGTAAAAAGCATCCAATCCATAGAAAGCCATTAAAAAAAAAAAAAATCCTGGGGTGTGTTTATACAATCTAGCACCTCACATTTTCTTTTTCATTCTGAAAAAGGAAGATGAGAGAATTTTTTAAATTATTTTTATGGTAAAGATTTTCAGTTGTGTAAGAGAGAAGTAAGAGATCACTGTGTTCAGGAGTTGGGCTATAAAATAATTGTTTGCAAGCATTATTTATTTGAACATTCCCCTAAAATGGATCATGGAATCATAGACTATCCTGACCTGAGCTGGAGGGGACCCACCAGGGTCATCAAGTCCAAGTCCTGGCCCTGTGCAGGACTCCCCACCTAGAGAGGCTGTTCCTGATGCCCCAGGACACAGCTGCATCTCCTGGGTGCCAGGGCTCTGCTGACTCAGATCCAACTTACCACTGACTTGGACCCCCTTCCCAGCCTCTTTCCAGCCTCTCATTCACCATCTATACACACGACCAGGGCTGCCCCTGCTTGTTGCAGGTGCAGGTTCTGGCACTTGCCCTTGTTCAGCTTCATATGGTTGGTGATTCCCCATGTCTCAAATTTGTTGATGTCCCTCTGCAGGGCCTCCCTGTCTTCGAGGGAATCAACACCTCCTCCCAATTTTGTGGCACAGGCAAACTCAGTATTGCTTTGAGTCCTGTGTCATTAACAAAGCTCGTTAAGAAAGATGTTGAAGAGTGCAGGGCTGAGGATGGAGCCCTACAGAACCCCACTAGTGACAGGTGGCCAGCATGACCCAGCTTCACCCCATTAGCTGTAACTCTTTGTGCCCAACCCCTGAGCCAGTTGCGTGCTGAATGCTGGACATTTTGCCCAGAAGGACACTGTGAGATGGTATAAACATTCAAGGTGTTTGAGGCCTCAATGTCTTTGGGTGAATTTGTACTTAGATAACATGTGTTTCTAAGAAGCTACTACCGCAAGTATAAATTAAGTCAAAAGAAAATACCTATGGATAGTTGCCCTTGCCAGCTGTGGTGCAATTTGGGCTCCTTCTTAGAATATTTCCTCTGTGCTGCCAGGAATCCCATAGACAGCCTTTGAAACAGAGCTCTTCTCTTCTATTTTTTCTTTTGCCTTAGTTGAAAAGTTGTGTTCTTCGATGGTTAGTTAGAAATATTTTTTGTTTGGTTTTGTTTTTTTAACATAATTGTGGGGGGCTGTTTTTTCTTTGGGATTTTTCTATTATGTAAAGAAATTCTTAGAATCAAATCTTCATGTGTCAGAAATCTAATGATCACTACTGACTTTTGGGGACCTACTTACAAAACCAGATGATATAATGCATTATAATATATCATAGATGTTTCCACCAATAAATCAAACATGATCCTGGAAGAGATGGGAAATGATTCTTTAGTCTATACTTTGGGTAGACCAAGTATCTCTGTAGTTTTTCTGACTTATGCATGCAAAACCTCTTTCTAAAATGCCTTTGAAAGAGAATTTACAATCTGTGTAGATTTCATGTCGTATGGCTTACAGGATGTCCCTTTATGACTGGAAAGTTTTCTGCTTCTGCTTTATCTCTTATTATTTTCTCTATTCTCCAGAGTGCTCAAAGCACCAAAAATGATTAAACATTCTTCTAACTAAGACCTTTTTTTAAATTTACTGGCAAAAATTTGAGATGTTTAAATATTCTGGTTTGTACAACCCAGCTCTTCACTAATGCGAGGACCCCATTTAAATGTGCCTAGTGATCCTTATTTGAGTGCTTTTCCCTCTTTAGCTTACATATGGGAAAGGAAAATGGATCCAATGAAGGTTTTACTGTAATGTACAACCACATAGTTTTTCCCATAGAAATCTCTCTTGTTCAGTGATCTGTTTTGTTTTTTTTTTTTCTCTAGAGTGACTCAGGCTGGTGTAATGAATGAGACTCGCTGGTAATGCACCTACTCCATTCATCTGAGGAGCTAGAGAGTTTAGTGAATGGCTGCTGGGAAGAGAAGCACAGCCTTGTACCTAATGCTGTTAAAGAACCCTGCAGTGGCAACTGAATTGTTTCTTGACCTCCCCCATAAAGTCACATTTTTCACAGGACTTTTACCTTCCTTTCTGGGTTCTTGGGACCAGTGAAGTGGAGATGTTGACCACCTCCATAGACTACTGAAAAAAAAGAGAGATGGAAACCTTCCACTCAAAGTGCCTCTGCCCTGATAACTGGCATGATTTTAAACACACCAGGTTTTTCACCTTTATTTTTATTTTAATTTCCATTTGGAGCTAAAGCAAATTTGTCACTATAAAATGTCTTGCAGACAAAATTACACTATTGCCCCCCTGCAGATCCACTAGAAATGTTCTTTAGGCACAGTGTTTTTTCCAGGCATCAGATTTTATATCCTCGATATTTTCTTGCTTTTAAGTGTATTTTGCATATATGTTTGTACATACAGTTTTAATCAGTTCATATCTCTTTACAGATTTTAGACAAACAGTAAATAATTCCTGCAGGTAACTATCTGATGCTGTATACGTATGATTGCTGTCAGTGGGAGTTGAGAAATGCCTACTGGTTGATTTGAAGGTATTTCAACTAGACAGCTTCTGCACTGTTTTGAGCCCTGTAGTTCAGGAGTAGACCATAATGATCAGAAACTTTACATAAGAGCTTAGCTCCATTCAACAGGAAATCTAAACATCAGAAATAGATTATTTCACCAGTTCCGAAATGTCTGCTGATGAAATATGAAATTCTATTAAAAAATCCCATATCGTTTAAAATCACATTTCCTTTGGTGTCTGGGAGTGAAGTGAGTATTGAATTTTATTTTATTTTTTTTAATCAAAAGTCAGAAAACTCTGAAACCCTGAAAAAAATTCTCTCATGCAAATTTTTTTACCGGAGAAATAATTCTAGCCCACTCTGTTCAAAGCATGTGCAGAAGGAAAGATATATTTTAAGGATGTCAGACTTCCTTCAAAATGATTGAAAGAACCTTGCTGCTCAAGTTTATATTGGGCAGCTTATGCCTGTCTTTATTTTGATGGCTTTTCATTTTTCAGAAGCAATTGGACAGAATTACCGCTATGCTACAATTTCAGATTTCCTTGATGCCTAAATGTTGCAGCTTCAGGTGTGCTCTAATGGAACCTCTTGCCTTTTTCACATAACCATGTTCCTTGGAAGACGAAAACTAATACATTCCCTTGAAGAAAATAAATCCTGCCATTATTCTAGGGAATATGCTTCCACCTCCCATTTCATCTTGGGGAAAAAATCCCAGGAAAGCACAACATTATCATAAATGGCCCAATTTATCTACCTATGTATCTGTCAAAGCATCAGCAAAGTTTCAGAAGGAATCATCACCAACATTTTTGGGCACTGAGTAAATCAATTTAAAGAAATCTTTATTCCCAGTCTATCTCTGCTCTCTAGCCCTGAAAGTCACTCAGAAGCGGGAAGAGACTATGCATAGAGCAACCGATTCCTGGGTCATACAGCCTCAGCCCACAATGTCAGTACCTATCCAAAAATGCACATGTTGATTAGATTATATTTACTGAGAATTACACTTTCTTGGAAAACATAATATTAATTTAAAAATACTGACATTTTCCTCTCTTTTTAAAAGCTAATGAAACAAATCCCTTTTTTGTGATTTTATTCTTTGAACATAAAACAATTTTTAAAAAGTCAAAAGCTATATACATCATCTTTGTGGTTTACTGTAATTTTTGAATAATTTTTCATAGGCTGTTGCATTCTGCCATGTCACATTCTCATTGTCTATGAAAATTTCCTTATCTTTTCAGTCCGATTCAGATAGTACTGACAAACAGAACTGGAAGGCTCACAAAAAGGGGTGAATGAATGCATAAAAATCCAGTGTGTTCCATGAGCAGTGTAAGCACATGTAGTTGCTTTCAGAACCACTGTGCCTATGAAAAGTTATCACACCGAAGCACTGATCGATGATAATTCAAATTCAGAATCATTCACTACCAGAGTTGTCTTTTCAGATAGCACATGAATGGATGGGCTACCATTTTTGAAGGTTTGTAATACTCACAAAAATACCAGCCTCCAGATCCCAGCTGGGATTTGAACACAAAAATAGTTGAGCAAGGTCATAAGAGCTTGTGCTTTTTGCAAAATTATCATTTTATACCCAAAAGAGAAGAAAACACAGTTGAATTTAAAGCTGTGTACTTATCTGTGGCTCTTTATTCATGCGGCCAGCTCTGTTCACTAAGACAATGGGAAGACTGTGGGACAGACAGATCATCAAAATACAATTTGTGTTTTCTTTGAAAATTCTTGAAGTCTCTATTTTCTGCACGTATCTCAGCAACCCACCTTGCTAAATTTAAGTGATACTGCTTCATTTCCTTGCAAGCCAATAGCGAGTTTAGACCCTGAATATTGCTGTCAATTCTCCATCCTCCACTGTGTCCGCTCTTCTGTCTTCTTTCTATTCCTCATATTTTTTACACCTACTCCTTTTCCACCTCCTCGTGTCTCAATTCCACCATCAGCAAATATTGCCTATGGGCAATTGTTCAAGAGTTTAATATTCATACAACTTGTTTGTTATTGTTAAAGTCTGAACAGACTGATAGGACTTTCTCTACAACAGGAAACATTAAGTCCACATTTACTTTTATTTCTAGAAACACTATTTTGTAGTCTACGGCTTTGAAGGGTTTTTATATGTGAGAAACATAAATTTTTGGAGAATTTCTCCAAAAATCAGAAAGCAGCAATTATTTATTTCTAAGTATTTCTTTTTCCTTTTCATCTCTTTGTGATTCTGTGTTTTTCTTCAAATTGTCCATAGATTTAAATCCTCTGAGTTCAGAAAAGTCCAGAACTTCAGGAAGTTTGAGGAGAGGTGCAGTAGTGGTAATTTCCAGAACCACTAAGGCAGACTGCAGCACATGCAGGGGAGAAAGAATAATGGAATACAGTTGTTTAAAATTATCAGACAGATAATGGACTGCATTCATTTGGTTCTTATTCTGGCAAGAAGAATATATTAATCACTATTAAAGAAACAAGTAGAGCTTGTGGGAAATCAGCCTTTTTCTTACCTTTCAGTAGATATGTGAAGACAAATACCCTTAAGCAAACTTCGAGTAACTGCAATGTTTCTCTTTCTATATGGTTTCCTTTGCACACAGAGGATAAAACTCAGAATTAAGAAGTTTGTCTCAGAGTTGTTGACAGATATAATCAAATTTATTTTTCTGGTAAAATGCACTGTGTCATAGCTGTGTTGACTCTGTCAGCCATCCTGAACTCCAGCCTTTCTGCTGACTTGCTTTATGTGAAGTATTAATTAAGCTAACCAGGAGCTGTACCCAAAATGATGAAATGAAACCAGTGTTTGTGAATCAGAAGGAAATAGGGCAATGTGTTTGCACCTATGATTTTTGTAAATGCAATAGGTAGTATTTACATCTGAGTGGCTGCTCTCCTTTCATTGAATTTAAACTGGAACAGACACCTAGTATGTGGTGCCATCCTTTTATCATATTAATCCAATATAAGAATCTAGAAAGGAGCAGTGAGAAACATGGTTGCATTGTTAATCCATCAATTAGGTCCATGGCACATTAACATCTGAAATGATGCACACAGTCCTGCACTCCCACCTCAATAAATATATGGTAGGCCTGGGAGATATTTAGAAGAGGAGCAAGGGTGGTAAGAGGTATGGGATGGCACTCATTAAGAGTTAATCAAAAGGGACTTTGCCAGTCAGAAAAAGAGATGAAAAGAAATGTAGTGCACATTTATGAAACCTGTATCACAGAGGGTGAGATGAGGAGCAAAACAGTTTACTACCTCTCTCTGTATGAAAATGAGAGAGAATCACATATAATTAGCAGTTGATTAGCCAACCCAACAGATGGATGTAGCGGGTAACACATGACACAGCTCACAGGTAAGCTTGGGACTCTCTGCTGCATGATAGGGTTGACATAAAATATGTGCAGCTTCTAAAAGGAAGCAGAGAAATTAGTGGGGGGAAAAAACTCCTTTGAGCTTCTCCTACATAAATAACCCCCTATGGCTCAACCAAGAACCACTGAAGACCTGGAGATACTTCTGGGGAAATTTTGTTTCATGTTTTCATCCAGTCTTTATACTTACCTCAGTGTCAGGGACAGTCCTGATAACCTTCCAAGGCTTTTTACATTTTCAGAATTTTGCAGATTTTCCCAGCTCTGGTTTTTGTAGGTTGTAATTTCCTTGGTAATCAGTCTTCTTGCTGATAATTAAACCCATAGTTTTCAGTTAGTTCCTTCTTGCAGAAATTAACTAACTTTCTGGCAGTGTTTGACATTCAATCAGATGAAGTTGTTTGACTTTATAACTTGTTTCCATGAAAGCACACTGATGACACTAAGCCAACATGCCAGTGTGCACCAAACTTGCATTATGACTGAGAGACATAGAATGTGAAATTATTAAAATTCTATAGTAGTATTTTTCAAGTAAGGTTAGAGCAAAAAGTGGTTTTCATTGTTTTGGCTTTTTTTTTCTGAAAAGTATTTACAGAGATTAATTATGGAAAATTTAAAAATACAGCAATATTTATAAATAAAGTTTAAAACAAATATGGAAATTATATTTGGGGTAAATTTAAATAAGAAAACCAGTATTTAATATATTTTTCAGCTATAGAACTGCATGATCAGTTTTTGCCACAGTTCTCAGTAAGACCTTAATAAGAACAGACAACTTAAGTATTTAATTTCCATTTTCTATCATACTAACTGAAATAATTAATATAGAAAAAAATATTTTTATTCCCTAACTGGCATTACCTTCTACCACAGATTATTGTCAGCAAACTCTGTTGTGTTTTCTCACTATTTGTGTCATTCCTTCAGTAGCATTTATTAATTCAGAGTGATTTAATAATTCAATGCATGTGAACATTTCTTTCTATTTTCAGCAAAGTATTTAAAGTATTTAGTTACATCAATAACTAACCTGCTCTCCTGAGTATACAGGATTTCTTCACACGTTAGCCAGGAGAGGATGATAGCTGGAACTAGATATATCTGTATTTCAAATCAGAGACCTACATTTGGCATCACATTATGTTTGCCATACAATAAGTCACTTGACCTCAGTGACAATAAATAAGGTGATACTAAGAACAAAACAGTATCAGAGACCATGAGGTAAGCTTCATGCAACCTTTTTATCTCAGACATTTTTTTTCTCAAATCAAAAAAAACCCTAGTTTTTGATTTTTTTGCTGTTGTTTTTTACTTTGTTTTTTGAGTTTGAGTTAGAGAAGCTTATATGTTTCTTAAAGGCTTTTGGGTTTTAACGTTTATTATTTTCTATTTAATTCTAAAGACTCCAAAGCAGTAAAATAAAATTTTAGTATTTCACCCTCTTGATCCCTTCCAATAAAAATAGAAATGCTTGCAAAAATAACAGCAAGTGTAAAGCAGAACTTACAGTTTGGGTACCTGGAAATTCTTCAATTACAGTAAAATTTCATTAAAAGGCCAACAGCTGTGTAGTCTAGGCTGGAAATAGTCTGTAATTGCTTTTAGGGACTATGACTTATGAATATTCTGTACTGAGAATTCTGGTTATTTCTGGCTCAATTTCTGTTTTCAGTCTCAAATGGGCAGACTCAAAACAAATGTGCCAGTTACACCCTTAGACAAAATTTCAGCTTTGTCCTTATGCAGACTTCTGCACTGACTTCATCAGCAGACAGGAAACACAGACTCCATTGTAGCTCTCCTCGCACTTGAAGAAGGGGAAGAGAGACATTTGTAAAGGTTCTGTGGCTGAGCACCTGGCTGTGGTCACTTGCTTCAAAACCTTGCTCTCACGAGAAATGTCTCCCAGAGTCCCAGTCTCCTTATGCATATGAGAGTCAGTTTTATATTTTTGTACTTAAGATGTGAAAACCATAACATGTATAGCATGAAAACCCTAGCATGTCACAACTTTTTTCAAGGAATCTAAGCTTTTGATTCTCCTTTTTATGTGAACTACAGACTGCCTCTTCTTTAACTCTATTTTTGTTTTAGTCACATTAATTTTAATAGCTGGAAAAGGCTCCCCAGGGAAGTGGTCACAGCACCAGTCTGCCAGAGTTCAGGAAGCATTTGGAAAATACACTCAGGAACATGATGTGATTGTTGGGGCTGGCCTGTGCTGGGCCAGGAGTTGGACTTGATGATCCTTGTGAATTCCTTCCAACTCAGGAAGGAATTCCTTCCAAGTATGATTCTGTGAACTCAGTCAAACCTATGTCAAATATATTTTTTGTAATGGGCAGCTGGGTTATCTAGGTATTTCAATTGCTTGATATTCAAGAAATTATAAACAGTGATTAATTGGTCTGGTGTTTGAAAAAACAAAACCCCTCAACATGAAAGTACAAAGCATTAAAATTAACATGATCATCCATTTTTATTTTTACCATTTAGTAACAATAATAGGGAAAATATGTATCAAATATTACAATATTGGAAGGGTGTTTGGGAAACTTCTATTTGACAGATCACAGATCCCTTTCTTATGATATGAAAATGAATGAATGAATGAATGAATGAATGAATGAATGAATGAATGACAAATTTGTCTCTTGATGTATACTTGCATATAAATATTTGTGTGTGTGTACATATATAAATATATATGCATATTTAAGAACTCCACTGCCATCGTATGTCAACGGTGATCTGAAATGTTAATTGTGAAGAAATTGCCCTCATTGAAATGAATCAAAGAGAAAGAAACTTGGAAGAAAACTCTACTTACCCTACCCATCAAGGCAGCAAAACTTTTGGGATTGCTAGCAAACCTTGGTGGTGGTTCCTGCAGCAAAGGAAAGGTGCCTGGGTCAGAGCCAAAGGATGCAGGCTGCCCAGGTGAGGCTGAGGGGTGAGGGTCAGCATATTTGCTCTCTGATCATACAGACAGTCCCAATCTGTTACCCAATCTGTGTATCCATAACAGGCTTATGGACCTTTGATGAGATATTATTTCTGTGGATCACTATGAATGCTTTGTGCAACTGCTATTGGTTATCCTAGGTGATCTTTAGACGTGGACGTCATAACTTTTTATTGATGACTGGATTGTGCTTTTTGCTGCATTTCACGATGTATTTTTTTGACTATAGTTTTCTTGCAACAGCCACAGGTTGCTTACTCACAGGTTGTAAATTCTTCATGAGCAGTGGCAGAGCAGGCCTTCAGGTAAAAGTTCAGCTACGGAAGAAAGAGTAGGAAATAAGATCAATTGTCCATCAGCAGCAGAGGTCAGCACCGCTGTCTCCCCAGAACCAAACACAGCCCTGGGCTGGGAGCTGGTCATGGAGGAAGGATGTTTGTGCTCCTGTGCACCAGGGCTTCACGCTCAAAGGTGAGTGCTCTCTGCTCAGCTGCAGAGCTTGGTGCCATCCTTGTAGCCTCATGCATCAAAAGCTCTCTCATGTTTTGCAGCAGGTGGCAGGCTCCGGTTATCAAGGCACACACACCATTGCAGACCCATATTGCCTCACACTGCTCTGCTCCTCTCCTAAACTTTGCTCCTAAACAAAAAAATCGACTCTGCTGTGAATATAGGATGGATCTCCACCTGTACTAAATGAACACATCATGGTATTTGGTTACTTCTTATCATTAAAATAAGAGTTGCAGACGTATATATTTGCTTCCAAATCTGGAACGTATTTGCAAAATGTGCTTATTCCTATTTATGGAAAAGAGAGAAAAAAACTTCTTTAAAAGATAAGATACAATTCTAGGTTTTTTTTCCTTTCTTTCTTTTTTCCCTAGGTTATCTTATCATCCTGTCTCATGGTCATGTGACTTATTGTTACAATGGGTCATGTCAGCAACATCCTTTATTTTAGCTTTTTTAAAAGTCTTGTTGCCATGGCAACTGCCATATCACCTCCTTGAAATAACATACACAATATAGAATTTGATCTTTTGCATTGTAGAATATTCAAGCAAAAATGTTCAGTGTTAGGCACTTTTTTTTCAAATATTTATGAGGTTTCAATGATATTTTTAACTATCTGCTTTTCCCATTTAAAATGCTTTTATGAAGAAAGCAAATTAGTGCACCAAGATGTGTATCCGTTCCTACTGATGCCTTCAAACAGTAGCAGAACTGACAGTATAAATTGTTTTCTATACAGGTATTGTGAAAGTTGCATCAGTGATTTTAGTCACTGCACTCCACTTAATTTCCCTCAAGTAGTTAAGACAATAGAGTCATTAAGCTAAGTCAGACAGAAAGGTTTTCCCTCATCTCACATTTATCTAATTTATTTTGTTTAAAAAAAAATCAGATTTAAGACCAGAAGCAATCATTGTGATCATCTAGTCTGGTGGCTTGCAGAGCACAAGTCAAGGTATTTCCTCCAGCAGTCACTCAGCAAGCCGCAAATATCTTGCTGAACTTTTAGGAACATATACTAACTTACCACCCTTGTGCAGCAAATGCAGGCAAACATCCAAGCTGGGATCAGCTTTTATTGCTCCCAGGGTGAAGGCAAAACATGTATCCTGTATACTGCAAGCTTTGCCTTGTTCTGGACTTTCTCAGGTCTGGCCTTTGGATTAACTTACTGTGTTGTGATTATGTGTTTGGGCTTCTGAAGGTGCAGGGGACTTAAAGATCACAATTGCCTCAAACACCATTAAGATCACATAATCAGATCTTAAACAGAAGGCACATAAACTTTCTGGCTTCTAAGTGTGATGAGGACAGAGGTTGGCAATGCCTCTGTCAAATAGATTTTTACTTAAAAATAACAACTTTTGTAAATGCACTAAATAATGTAAAAGGTCAAGCAAAGAAATTTTTTTTTCAATACGTTATGATAGTCTTATTCCCGTTCCTGGAGTTGTTAACACTGCAACCCCTCCCTCCCCCAGCACACACTCATTGTCTTTGCCCAATTCTGTTTGTTCTTGATCCTCATTGATTTCCTGTCAGTCATTAAGCTCCCAGTTATGTCTCTCAAAAATCTCTGCAGGTTGTACAAGCCATCTAGAAATTACTACTACTACTAAGGAGATACTGGTAATTTTAACGAGTAAGATTTATCATGATAGCAAAGTTGTATTTCTCCAAGAGTATATTATCCTTTTCTTTCCCCGTTAAGTCAGAAAGCCGGCAACAATGTTTACCAAACCTGCATAGTGAGCACTTCAGTGCAAATTATTATGGTCAAATTTCAAAGGAGAGATTGTTGGCATAGCAAAAACTAGGAAATATATTTCTGTGAAAAAGTCTGCCCTGATTTTTCTTTGAAAAATGAAAATCCAAGAATTTTCTGTGATCTCTTTTCAATGTTTTTTTTTTTTCCTATCTGTGAGACAATGTTTTCCTTGTTCTCATTTTTACTAAAGAATTTTGGAAAGGATGAGATTTATATTTACAAATTTGCACTGTTAGTATTATTTGCACGCATCACACACAAAAAAAACCTCCTAGTCTTGAGTCATTTTCCTCTGGCAGGTAGCATAAGTCTGCTAAATTCAGTGAAGCTACACAGTTGGAATTCCAAGTTAAATGAGAAGAAATCCAGCTGTTTCTAGGAAATTTGAGAGCACTGGGGGGTGAGTGTTTCTACATTTAAAAAAAATCATTTTTATGGATTTTAATACTTTTTGTTTGTTGGGGAAGAAATATCTGTTAATTTCTTCAAGCCTGGTTTTCTAAACCTGGCTAAAGCAATTAAGGGTGATCTTAACGCTAACAAGAAATGCATGTCTTTCAGGATTGTTTTGCTGGGCTGCATGAATAGTTAGAGGAATTTTGTAAAAAGTTGCACTTTATAAAAAGCAAAACATGGTACTCAGTTAGTTCATGCTTGGACAAAGTAAATTTTCCACTTGTTTCAAGCAATGAAATAAGAGGGAGAAAATGCATCATGCTGGGAGTGTAGAAGGAAACAAACTGCTAATAAAGGGAAGCAGTGAAACAAGCCAAGTCTCACTGTTTCTCCTCTCCAGACTGTTGAAAAAGGTATCATATGTCTAATATTACAAACTCTGAGCTTCTGAGGAGCTAGGACTGGTTTTGTACTAGTAAGTGAAAAATACAGTCTGAGATTGACTAGATTTTTAAAATTTCCTTCTCAGGAGTAGGCACTGTTAGACCCCTACAATTATAAGGTAAAACTCATCCAGTTTCAAACTCCATAAAAATGAACAGGTCTTGAATTGACTGCTATAATCAATGCTCAGAATAGAAGATCATGCTCATAAAGATTTTACTCCCCCAGTTCTCCAAAAATGGAAATTTTAATTTTGGTAAATAAATAATAAAGAATATCATGTATATTCTTTTTTCCACCATTTGGAAGAATGTATTTTTGTTTTAATTTAAAATTTGTTTTCTACTTCTCTGGTGCTAAGAGGTTATGAAATCACAATTATGATGTTTGTAAAATGATATATCTTGAACCCTTTTTCATATAGAAGTATGCATAGGAGTAAATATCTATACATCTCCTCTATGTGAGGTGTAGACAATATGGGAATTGTTGTTAAATTCACTTGGAATACTCATTTTATATCAGCTAAGAGGCTCTTACAGGTATCTCAGAATATCATGGTTAGGATCATGACATATTTATCAGCAAGGTATAACTTTGATCACTACTTCACAAGTAGATATAACAACCTGCTAAAACCAGGGAAAGGCAGTTCATATTTCACTAAAATTTGCCATCTGTCATACATTTTCCAGTAACCAGAGGAAAGTGGGAAGTGCGATGGTGTTCAACCACGCCACGGATGTCTGTCCTAGTGGGCAAAATCCTGGACACTCCAACATGAACTTTAGCTACTGTGGTAGGCTGCATGATAATTGAATGTGCTGGCATTTCCTCCAATGAGCACATATTGCATCGTTTAATTTACATCTTTACATTCCATTTGGTTGCAAGGTAACATGCCTGGTCATCATAAAGTCTAGTACCACTGCCCAGCATTGTTCCCTTAGAAAAATCTTTTCTTGACTGTCCCTTCTTAGCTGTCTGTATGAAAGCTGAATTTGTCCTAACCAACCAAATACTGATAATGTATGGTTATGCTTACAATACTTGCATAGCTAAAGAAAGCAGCGTGATTCAGGACAGCTGACTATTTAAAATGATCCAGCACCTGGATTTCAAATTTCCCATCTTTCTGTTACTGTCTTAGTCTAGGTAATTTTGAAGTTTATTGTGACACTTTCTGAAGTATAACAAACAAATTAAATAATATCAGAGCTGTCAAATCTCTTGGAGTGTGAATACTGTAATAAAAGGTAACCTTTTTTTGTCAAATGAATAAATAAATCTATGTATTCATAGGAAAGATGCATAAGTATAGAGATAAAATAGCACAATGAGACTTGGTGGTGAAGTGCTGTGGTTTAGCCTGGCAGGCAGCTAATCACCATATGATATGAAATATCCCTCTGGCTGCTTAGGGTCAGGTGTCTCATCTCTGTCCCATCCCAACTCTTTCTACACCCCCAACCTCCTCGCTGATGGGTCAGCATGAGAAGCGGAAAAGTTCTTGACTTTGTGTAGGAACTAATGAGCAACAGCTAAAACATTATGAACATTGCTGTCATGCTAAATCTGAAATACATCACTCTTCCAGGAAGCTACCAGAACTAAAATTAACTCTATCCCAGCTGAAGCTAGGACATGGATACAAGGATTTTGGGGTTTGAATATGTATTTTAGTTCCTGAGTTTCAAAGGGAGGTGTTCTATATCATCTATAAACTCATGGGGTCTGGATCCCTTGGAATGCTTTCATTTTTGGACATGGCATGAGTTTGATTCAAGCATGGTCTTAAGTCTCTTGGTATATTTTTGCATTTGGATATGTGAGAAATATCAGTGTGGGCATAATATAATGTTGTGTAGGGATTTCATAAATAGCTTGGCTTGCTGAAGCAATCTTGCTGATTTTGCTTGGTACTGCATATAGATTGATTCACATTTTTCCTTAGACAGTGAGGAATGTGAAAAGTAATAATGAAAACAAGTGCCTAAAAGAAGCATAAGTGATAGGATCAATCTTAACTCCTCCAATGTGGTAGCCAAATACCTCAAAAGCAGATGATCCACTGCTAAACAGATTTGAATATTTCAGGAAATGCAAAATACCAAGGAAATAGAGAAAGCAATTATCAAAACAAATATAAGTCAATAAGATGGGTGTCATAGAAAATCAGAGGTGTGCTGAGATCCCGTTATTACAATTATTAGAGAGATGCCTCTACATGAATTAAGGTACAATCAAGACCATATGCTGGAGTCAATAGTACAGGTTTTGTTTAACAGTAAACGTGAGCTAGAGAAAGAGAGAAAGAAATAGGAAAGGGAGGGAAGGGAGAGAAAGAGTGAGAGAAACAGACTAAATAGAAAGATATCACTCCTCCATGGATTGTGATGGCACCCCACTGGTCCTCTTCTTCTACTTATCCTTTGGTGATCCTAAGAGTGTTTAAGACAATTATGATTTTTAAGTCTCTTCCAAGATGATGCATTTGAATTCGAGGTTCTCCTACCCCACATATAGTATTAAAGTATGAGCGGACATCGATGGCTCTGAAATAAAAGTGTCTAAAAGCTGTTTCGTATGTAAACAACAGCAAAACTTCTCCTGGGTGAAGTGCTAAAAGATTGGTTATAAAAGGAAATATGCTGATTTGTCCAGCCACAGAAAGCTATATGATTCGCAGGAACAGCAACCTCAGTTGACTAATAAAGGAAATATCAGATCAGGGAATAACAGAAAGAGAAATTTGGATGAGGGCCCAAACCAGAAGCCCCATTAGTAAAGTGAAATATTATCCATGATGATTACTAGTATTAAAAAAACCGAAACAACCAGGGCTCTGAAATGAAAAAAAAAGAAAGAAAAGATGATTCAATGCACAGATTTGAGGACCAAGAGAAAAGGAGGAAAATTACTTTAAATTGAAACTTCAGAGCCTAAAAGGCTTTTCTATCTCTCTTTAAACTAATATTATAGAAATATAATGTAATGTAATGTAATGTAGACATTATTACAGCAATTATGCACCCACCACCAATCTGAAAACCAGACTGACAACAAAGCATCAAGAAACCTTATTGTAATATAAAAATGACAAACACTTTCTACTTATTGCTTTGGTATTCTAAAAGGCTACAGTGACACACATTAGTAGATAAAATTACATTTACTACTACTACTCAATCCAAAATCACATCTATCTCATTCCAGGAAAAGAAGGGAAAAGAGAAATCCAGTATGTGGTTTGTTGTTTTATTTTTTTTTTCCTGAAATGTCTTTTATAAAATTGATAAGAAGTTCATTTTTCCAAAATTTGGAATGCCTTCTTTGTCATGGCAAGTTGCTTGATTATCTGAGACTTTGTTGCCAGACAGTGCTGGTTCCTAAAACAAAATGTTATTCTAGGAGTCTGCTATAGGAGGTTTGTTAAAATCATAGCAATGTTTTTCTCTTAGTGAAACTGTTGAAACCTTAGAAAATTCACTATGGTCAGACAAACTTAGCAGGAATGCACAGTGGCATAGCTAATCATGGTACAGGACCGTAGTGGCATGAGCTGTTTCTGAAAAAAATCAGGTATAGGTTTTGGTAATATGCTTGGAAACAGAGGAGGTTTTTCCCCTTTCAAAGTGGAATTATGACAACTCTTATGATTCCAGAAGGAGGGAAGAACTACAATCAGTAATCACTTGTTTCACAGGTGCTAACACTGATTTTGGCGTTCAGTCTATAGAATACTCTTGAAGGAAAAAAAGAGTCTTTGAAAGCTAGGCTTGGCCTTCTCTCATCATGGTCAATAGTACTTTATTTATCAAATTTCAAAGCAAAATTAATTTAATTTCATTTTTAGAGAAAGAAGACTAAATTAGTCTGTTCTTGCTTAACATGAAATCTGTGCTTTAAATAAAAAAAGATCAAGTGTTGCTAACATTTTGCTAACATTTCTCATTTGTAGGTTTTCATATGCATCTTTTTCTTTGTCTAGGAAACTTCAAGGGTTTTAAGGACAGCTATTAATAAAATCCTTATGAAGCAGGAAAATGTAGTATTTTACTTTTAGATAGCAAACTGAGACATGAGGGATGAAAGTAACTATTCCAAAGCCTAACTGGAGGCCACTGACTGCTTTGGAGTAAAGATTTTAATAATCTTCAATAATCTGCCTTCCTGACAATCATTGAAATAATTATCTTTCTATACAGCTAGCCTTCAATTGAACAGTCACCTACTGATCACATCTAGTAAGTAAATGACAAAGAAATGAGTTGTCATTTTTAGTCTGGAAGATCACAAAGTTAAGTACATGAGATAGCAACCTATCCAATTATTTCAGCTGCATAATTTAGGAAAGGACTGTGGATTTAGTTTCTTTCTGAGTGTTGGTGTCTCAGGTTTATGCTTTTAATGCAAGGTACTCCATTCCTTATGGGATTCTGTGACAGGCATTTGAAATTCCCAGGACCATTGCCGATCTACCTAAAGGAATCCCATTCTGGGGTCATGACTGTAGGTTCTCTGAAGAGGAGCCTTGTTGTGGTTGCTTAGGAACCAGACAAAGAGATTCAAGGGAAAAAGAAGGTGTAATGGTAATGAATGAAAATATAATCTGTGTCAACATCTGACTCATATGGGTAACTGGAAGAGGCTTTGTGAGTGTGTATACTTGATAAAATTATATTTTCATTTCTGTAAATTCATTCTTGTCAGATGAGTCCTAACTCACTTAATTATAATTTAGTTGTAAATTACGCATCTATTCACAAAATCTGGTTAGAGTTTGTATGTATTATCTGAGGGAATCAGAAATTAAGAAATTCTTTCTGAGAAAAACAAGTTAATGAGAATTGAAGCCTTATTTGTAACTTTGTTTATAGAGTTGTACTTGGGCAACATTTGTCATGGGATCTGTGATTACCGTCAGGTACGGTAGATTAAGGCTGATGATCTCAGAACCACATAAATAAACTCCTGCCTTAATAGCTGCACCGAGCTATCCGTGGCTGGAGGGTGCTTGTGATTCAGCCCCCAGCTGCCTCCTGTGTGAGTGAACACACACCAGCTGTGTGGCAAACGTCAGCGTAGGTGACACAATGCAGTACAGTGTGCTGAAGATACCTCCGACCTTCAGATATACATAAAGCAGGCTTGGCAGCACGATGTGCTGGTCACTGGGTGTGTAACAGATGTACCCTGTGCAGACCAGGACTAAAGGTGGGTGCTGGTGGGCTGCTGAGCTGCTGAGCTGCCATCACCTACCCTCCCGCAGCTGCACCAGCACTGCGCCTGCACGCCCTCCAAAACTTGTATTCTGGGCATCGTGTCGTTCCTGAAGTGGATGGAGATGTCGTTCCTGAAGTGAATGGAGACGTTGTTCCTGAGGTGAACCTCTGCAAAGCCAAAAAGTGAAATAAAGCACATAGCTACAGCTGCCGATGAATGCAGTCGCACCTGGGAGCGCACCTGGCATTCCATGTTTCCAGTGCCACTGTCAGGAGCTGCTCTCAGCCCTGCAAAAATAACCTGGTTTTGAAGCTAACTTGCCCTGATTCTTTTTTATGACAAACACTTTTCAAACACCACAAGGTGAGTAAATTTCAACTGCTGCATATTGAATGACTCTTTATATCCACAGACCTGTGTGAAATGTTTTAGGGTGTACTACTATGTCTACCCCAGCAAAGACTCTAAAGCTGATTGTGAAATCCTTGTGGAGGTGTTGCATAATAAATGGCTGTCATTCCTGCTCCTGGCTCTGGAAACAACTTGCTTTCCCAAGCAACCCTGTGAGCCACTGTGCTCTTCAGATTTCTCCTTATGTTTCCAAATGTGGAAGGGTTTTGAGAATGGAGGTTGGACTCCTTACAGTAAGGGTTACACTGACCATATCACAGAAGTACAGAATGGCTGAGGTTGAAAGGGTTCTCTGAAGGTCATCAAGCTAATCCCCCTGCTCAAGCAGGGCCACCTACAACTGGTCGCTGTTCTCATCTGCTAGCTTTACTTACTAACCAATTTCTTTTCCTTATTTTAATTAGCCCTTATTTTAGTTCCTGAAAATTTTGGGAGCCCAAATTCTTGAATTCTGGCTGTTTTCTTTCTGCTGAATGCTTTATTTATTTTTATTTTTATTTTGGATTTTGTAAACATATCTCTCTCTTTTAGTCTTTTCCTTTTTGGTAAAATTTACTCCTTCAGCTTCACCTCCAGTTTCCTTATCCAGATTATAGGACAAGCCATTATTTGAGTCTCTATTACATGCATCTCTCTGGCTTTTTCCAAATGAAGTTTTGCCTTATTCAGATCATTGTCAATGTCTTCCTATAATTTTTATTCATTCAGAAATATATTTTACACATAGAAAAATTATTAAAAAGTGTATATATTCACAACTGTCCTAACTCTTGCTCTTATTTGCAAGTTCTGGCCCACTCCCATTATCCCTGTTTCCTATTCTTTCTGGGCTTAAAAAAAAGCTAGTCTTCTGTTGTGTTCATGTCTTCAACTTCCTTCTGAATTCATTTGTGTCTTCAGCTGCTGACAATCAGTTTCTTTCACCTCTATTTCTGACTCTTCTGCATTCATTAATATTTAGTATTGCCTTTGATCCCAGGGTCTCCTGTCAGCTTGAGTAAAGCCAGGCAAAAAAAAAAAAAAATGCCCCATCAGTGAATCCTCCCTCACTGTGTTCCCTTAAGGAGACCTATTGCATCTCCTTTCCCTTAACTGCATTGTTTCATTTAATCCATTTCATTTAATTACTGGGATAATTTCAAACACATACAGTAAGGAACACCAGAAAGTTATAGAAGAGAATTTTGTCTCTTCCAAAAGCTAGATAATAGCAGAAGACATCTTCATATTACTGTATACTAGCTCTAAGTTAAAATGAATAAACTAAAATGCAAATTTCCATGACATTTCATTTCTTGGGGTTTTTTTCTATGTGTCATTTTACTATTTACGCAGATCAACTTATTCATCTATGAAAGGACACCTAATGGCACCCAAACAGATGTTTTATGTCTTCTTGTAAAATATAACAGTGTCAGTCAGTACTATGTGAAAGTGGAGATGATGTGTTATGACCTGCCCCCACGAAGGCAAGAGCAACCCAGGTTCTTGGTAATAGATCCCTTGGGGCAGATTAGAGTGAAACGACACTGAATGATGTGTGTTTGTGAATATGCATATGTAGGGTTCATTTCAGAACAATTTGGTTGCAATGCAAAGCAGGTATGTGGCCATTTTTTTATTATTGTATATAGTAATATGGCAACATGAAAGCATAAAGGAAATTATGCTAATTATTATTACTTAAGGAAATGTATAAGAAAAAGAAAGGAAGAGAAAGGATAAGAGTAGAATGATACATGGATCACCACCCATGGACCTACATGAGGCTTGATTGTTGCAGCTTAGATGCCCATGGCTTGAAGTGATGATTGCCATCTTTGTCTGCCTGGTATGGGGAAAAAGCCCACAAAACACAAAGTCTGATGGATTAAAATGTGCTAAGGCTCAGGTGGGAACTTTCTGGTACCTCGAGTGTGTGTTTGTGTGTGTGTCTTTCAGTCCTTTGGTGGTAGGCCTCAGAAATGAGTCTGAGGATACTTTGGGGGTATTTGGTGGTTTTGGACGCCTTCTCAGACAAGAAGGTGTCTCAGCTGCCTCTGATGTCAACACAGTTATGCCCCACTCAACCTTCCCGGGGAGGAAAGAGGGGGAGATTGACACCTGAGTGAGCTATGTAAGGAAGGACAAGTACCATGATAAAAAGCACCAGCCCACCCTGCAGGATTTGCCTCCATTGACCCCAATCCCTGGTTTGTAGTCTTCAGGTGGTGACAGGACGCTCCTCAGGGCAGAGGTTTGCCATTACACACTGAAACACTCACCTCCTCCTGGGGGTTCAAACCTGGCCTCAGCAAATGGGTCTCTGGGCTATGGCCTCCCCCCAGCTAGAGCTGATTTTCAACACACCTGCTACGAATGGCTTCCTTTGTGGATATGTTCTGCTCCTCCCAGGCTTGTTTCCTTCTCCACAGGCCTGGGGTGTTTGGACAATAGTGCTACCTTAATTTTATCGTCTCTCAAGTTCCCATCAGGAGGCTGAACTCACAGCCCAGTTCCCCTCAGGAAGCATACTCAGGGAGGGGTGGGCTTTGGTGGTCACAGGTGAGCAGTTGCTTTTTGCACAGTTTGCTGCTGTGGACAAAAGTCCTTCAGTGATTTTAACAATGATTAAGCCATTAACCACAACATTTCAGTCTCTGGCAGAGACTAATCCATAAACATAGACTCTGCAACTTGCATAGCTCTAGGATTTCGCATGGGCCTTAAGGGTACATGAACAACTGACTTCCTGAGGCCCTAAACAGACATGAAACCCCGTGTTGGGTTCAGTGACAATATCCCGGTATTCAGAAATAGCATCACCAAATACCAGGACACTTTTTTTTTTTCATTTCTGTTATGTGGTTAGTGTATTTTCTACACAATATGTTTTAATACATGGATTTTCTTTGTGAACTTTATCTGAAATCTGTATCCTCCCAGGAGGTAAAAGTTTATACATTATTTGTCACATTATGCATTTGCTACAAACAGTTTAAAATTACAGGCATATTTATTGTAAGTACTGAAGCGATGAATTAGATGTTGCATGTTTCATCTATACTTGTCATGATGCTATAGAGCTTGTTAGCAGCCTAGGATATACAGTGATTTAATGCTGGGCTCACATTCAGTATTCTCTTTCAGGCTTAGGATTTACAATTATCTTGTCAGTGTATTTCAAAACGTCAGAATGCTAACTCCTTGCAAAAAAACCCCAAACCTGCTGAAAAAAGGAACACACTTAATGACATAATGAGTGTCTGTGTAAGAAGCAAAGTAAAGGGAAAGCTGTTTCTGTTCTACTGTCCTATTCAGATGTCTTCCTTAGAAAACAGGCAGCAAGTTCCTCACCTGAACCAATAGCTGAGGCAAAAGATGTGAATGTAGTCCATGACTTCTGTGGCTACGATACATAAACTTTATGTAGAGTTTTCTGACTTCCTTTGATGATCATTTTCACCGCCTATACACTGTAGGGAGTTTAGAAATTTTACATATTCTGTCATTCATTTTGTAGAGTACTTTGCTTTTCTTGGCTGTTATGTGTACAGAAAGGATGCTTCCGTACTATCATTTTTGTTTGCATTCGCAAGTTAGTTTAGTTATTAATTTCTCATACATCTTATAAAACAGAAAAGAATATGCAAGTTATGCTTAAAATTAAAGCCACATATTTCATTGACTGTAGATTCATACCTCAGTCACTGCCAGTCAACATTATTGTTTTTGCAATTACCACCCATAAAACTGAAGTATCCCAGCACTGTTCAGGCAAAACGCCTCCAAACCTCCCAAGTTATCACCGTATGCCAGTGGTTCCTGTGGTGCTTCACTTAGAACATGCACAAAAATTTTGAAGTCATTTTCTCTAGTAGGAGAAAGCCTTGATAACTACTAGGGCTTAGACTAGATATATGAATGTCATGACTATATGTTTAATCAATACATGAATACAGGAACGATAGGTAAAAGGGGTAGAATCATGACTTGGAATTCAGAGAGAAGAGGTTTTAAACTTTTACCAGAAAAAAAAACGCTGTGGCTGCTGAAGTGGAATGAGCTTGTGAAGAAGAGTGACGCAGGAGGAGTGCTTAGGAGATTCACTCAGAAGATGTCACTTGAATCTGGGAAGGATGCTAGTTGCAAAAAGAGTGGTCCAGCAT
Organism: Nicator chloris; assembly: GCA_013400495.1. NCBI lineage: Eukaryota > Metazoa > Chordata > Aves > Passeriformes > Pycnonotidae > Nicator > Nicator chloris. The sequence goes on from WAAE01019075.1 coordinate 69,392, forward strand.
GGTGCCATTTGAACCATATGTGTACAGCTGAGATTGACAGCAGTTTGTCAGGCCCCAGATTCCTCAATTCACCTCTGATCCCAGTTTTCAGCAACTCAGGTGATCACAGCAAGAAACACACAGCATAAGAACCATGTCTGTGGTGAAAAATAAGACCGTGAGGTTAATAGGACGAATAGGAACAGAATACTGCAACCACCAAATATCTGTGTCCAGCTCAGCCTTCTCCAACCCAAATCAGACAGCAGTCCCACCATTTCTGTGTGACTGCATAAAAAACAGAGGCTTGCCCAGACTGGACATGAAATAACTCAGCAGGGAGAAGGGCAAGGTGTGAGAGATCAGGAATGAGCACTGAAGGAGGACTTGTGGGTTTTATACTAAAGTATAAAGCCTGTGCTGTAATTCACAAACACATTGATGTGGAAACCTCAATGAACTCATCCTTCACTTCTATTCTGGCTTTCATCTGCATTCATATGTCTTATAATTTGCTGCAATATGTACTGGTGCCATATCATACAGGGAGATGAAAGGACGATTTATTAAGCACAGGATGATTATGAAGTTCTTGGTGTAATCACTTGCTCTAAATTGTTAATATTTGCATCTTTTTATTGGGAGATAATGGCAGATAATTTTTTCTTTACTGGCCCTTTCTTTAGATTTTCCATAAAGAATGCTTCAGGCTCTTTGCTTCTCACACATCTTACATTCTTCATGATATGCTGTGGGGGAGACAGACAAGAACATTATATAAGTTCTAGTGCCCTCTTTTTACATAGCCAAAGCCATATCAGCTCCCCTCTGACACTCAGTATCAGCACAACAAGGAGAATAATACTGGAAGAAAACATCAGAGTGTAGACCACAGTTACAGTGGAAAGGTCAGCAGAGAGTGGCTTTTGGTTACAAATGTCAATAATTTCCCTTTTTGGTTTTAATGAAAATTCCTTTCTGAGAACCCCTTTATCTGCCCACATGCTTGCAGTCTTTGCATAATGAATATGAAAACCTATACATAAAAATGAAAGAGCCTGGACTTTCTCCCTTCCTGTAAAGTTGCCAGAAAAAAACATCAATTTTGTTTTGTCCTTCAAGTATATGGTCTGTATTTTCTCAGTATGCTTAAGATAGATTACCATTTAAAGCATCTGAACACACCCAACTCATTAAATAAAATTATAGTTCAAATATGTTTTGTCATTTATCACAACAAACTATAAAATGGTCAGATGTCAATATATATCAGTAGGTTTAAATGTTCATAACAGATTTAAACAAGGAAATGCACTTTTAAAATACTAAATACTTGTACATAAAAAATTAAAAAATACTTGAAATACTTAAAAAATAAATACAGTTTTAATGTAATGATTATTTTTCATTTTTCTTTATCAACAATGATGACACATCAAGTAAAAAGTCTCAATATTTTCCTCGTAGTGAGATAGGGCTAGACCCTGCCTAAAGCTTTTATAAAATATAAAAGTGGTATTTTTATGACCCATTATAAGGGTAGGTGACATGCACAGGAATGAATAAGCTCCCTCAGTGATCATTGTAAGTGCCAAACTGTCAACTCTCAGGGCCTTATTTGCAAGCACACATAATGTATGTGTGGAAGAGAAAGAAAGAGACAATGAAGGGACACCTTAGGCCCATATTGTCACATTTGGGCTTACAGGGCTGATGCCTGAAGTAGCGACTCCCTCCACTTTTTGCTGGAGCAAGCCCCAGGCAGGTATCAACCTCCCCTTCCCTTTTTCCCTCTTCCTGAGGAAAGGATGGTAAGCTGTGATCACACCTAGGCTCATTCTGGGTAAACCCAAAAAGATTTTTTAGATTTTGCATGTTGAGCTGATCACAACCCTCTGCCCTCTGCAAGTTCCCCACGCAGCCCTGGCAAGGAAGGGACATCCCCTGAGGAATCAGGCCTACTTTTGGGTTGCAGAGGGGAAAGATGCTTGGTTGCAGGGAAAGAAGAGGAGCGTGGTAATTTTGTCTTGTGTCATTTTTTATCCTGGTTATAGATATAATGTTTTCAGGTAATATCTCTGTGTAGGCTGTGATGAGCAATAACCATATCTGTCAAAGGGAGGCCTTGAGCTCAAAGGAATTTTTCTGTGTTATGGGAACATAATTTTCAATTCTCTTTTTACCTCTAAGTCACTCTTTAGAATCTTATACTGATAGGTAAGAATTACTTTGCTAAATTAAGGGAAGTGGGTAATGGAGGTATCTTCTAGAAAGTCTACAGAGGACCTTGAAAGGCAGATGATTGAGTGTACTTGAAATAAGCATACAGAAGTGAATAGGATAAATAGTACGGTTATTGTGAAAAATGCAAATGTGGTGCTTTGGTGTTTCGAACATCAGGACAACATGGATTAACTTTAATTTTAACCATTTTTGGGGTAAGCCACAAAAGGACCATGGCTTCAATAACAAAAGAGCCATGCCAGTCTTTTTCCTACTGGATTTAGAGAAAGTAAGCTTGATTCATCCCCCTCTGCTAACAATCCTCTTCCTGTCAAATATAAAACATGAGTACTGGCCTTGGGTCAAATACGAGTAACTCATATCTCCAATCTTATATAACTGGAGATGCACTTAATATTCTGAATATCTTCATCTGTTCAAGTAAAAATTGCAGAAAGTCTGGATTAGCAGAAGGAATGTTCCTGAAGGGTCCTCAAGAGTAGCAGCAAATACCAACAAGCTTTACTTTCTGCTGCTTAAGATTGTGTATCAAAAATGTAGAAATATGTAAGTTACTTTCTTGAAGGTTAAATCCTCTTGATTCTTGGATTACAATAATTTAGTACAGAGCAGTGAATTTAAAAATTTAATTGGGAGGGCATAGATTTCCAACATTGTCCTAGCTTCATTTGAAAAGTAAATTTCTTGTTCTTTCACAATTAGTCTTGAAGCAACATGTAGTTTTAAATGTTTGCTTTAATCATGGAATATTTGGCAAAGAAAGAAAATTTTGCTAGTTTTTATGTACATGTATAATACTTTGACCATTTTATAACAGTGGTATAATAGAGACTAAATTGTGACTCTTCTGATTGTTTTAAACAGCTCATTTTGATGTCACAGTTATTCTGAAAACTGTGTAGAATGACAAAAAAAGTCCTTTATGTCACTGCTTGTGTGATTCACATAAATAGAGAGGTTCTTTTTGGAGGGCAAAGCTCAGGTGGACTGACTCAGTTTAATTCTGTAGGAAACCATGCACTCAGTTTGATTAACACTAAAAAAATCTCAGGCTAGTTAAACTAGGAACTTATATTCCTTTCCCTCAGAAAGCAGAAGGGCAATTTTGTCTCAGGCAAATATGTAACTTGAAATTTATAACTCCAGAAGAATTTCACACACTCTAAAAACTCTAGACACCTAATGAAGACAGGAAACAAATTAAACACAGTTGATTAAAGAACCAGCTTTAGACAGAATAATAAACCAGGGGGAAAACTGCACAAAATAGGGTGATATTATATTGTATGATATGATATGATATGATATGATATTAATTTTATGTAAACTATTTGTACTTAATGGCTGGTTAATAATTCATGGTTTTGTTTTTGTGAAATATGTTCACCTGGAGATAGCAGGCTGTCAAAACTTAACAAAAAATCTGAAGGCACTTCACTTTTGCTACTTTACTCCAAACAACCAAGATTTGAAATTAGCAAAAGAGAGTACTTGGATGTTTAAGAAGACACATGGCGATTTTTTTCTTTAATCCTGCTGTTTTGAATCTCATGTTCAAGTGAAACTAAAGTCTCTTATCTTTCAGAGATAGTACTAGATCTCTGAAGGGGGAAACGAAGTCAGCACTAGAATTATCTCTGGCATAAAGCTGTGTTTTATTTATATCACAGCAATCAAAAATGTGTACAGTTTGAAATATGATAATGGGAAAAAAGAGAATGGGTAAAGTGGGAAAGCATCCATCAATGGTTTCAATTTCAGTTTCCTTTACTTATGTATTTGGTATTTTGTGATTAGTTACTTACATAGTAACTAATAACATAGTAATAATTCTAAATCTGGCAAGAGATACTCTTGAGAGGAGGATCCTCTGACAACTTAATCCTCTATTGCACAGCTTAATATTCAGCCCAGTAGAGTTGCAAGATTCAAAGTGGTAGCCTCTTCTAGGTACTCCACATACCTGCAAGGCTCGTACAAGGTGTGAGGCATGTGGAAGACTTCCATGTTCTGCTTTTTCTTTTCTGTGTTCTGCTTTCATTCCTCAAAACTGACCTTGGAAAGACAAGGAATCATTTCTGAGAGTGTTTAAGAAGAACATTCTTCTCTATTTTTTGTTCTAGGTTATAATTTTGGCCCTGGTTCATGTGTGGTGATGTAATGTAGCACAATTTTCTGTAATTCCCTGTTTCTGAAGTGAAGTTGTCAAATTTCCCCATTATATTAGTTTTAGAAGTGGAATGGGTTCTCATTACTTTTCCTTGTTACTGGGAAAGTAGGCTTTTTCTTTGGCTTTCACTGTTTCTGGGAGTTATGTTGGGTATTTGGTTTTCTTTATGACAAAAGACAAGTTCCTGAAGATGTTTTCTATCCCTGTGCAATATTAAATGTCTCTAGAATTATTAAAGCTGTGACTGCCGTTGACCCCTTGGTTTAAATTGGTTGTACTCACTACTCTAGGGTTCTCATTAGTTGGATGTTGCATTACACTTTTTTCCTTAATTTGCTGTTTGTGGCAGGCTGCATATCTGAGTCTAATTTGGAGGATTCAAGAGCTCTCTTTACCAGAGATTTTTCAAGATCTGCTCAGAATCATACTTGCACAGTCCATCTGTATAGGACGTTGATCCCATCACATATCTGAAAAATATCTAAAATAAAACTAAAAGTGTTTCCCTCAGGAATGATGAATTCACAGATATTCTTTTTCTTCACTAATTCATCCTGCCTACTGATAGCAGAATAATAGGATATGAGATATGTGAGTGAACAGAACACAAACCCAAAATGCTTCTTAGTTGCAAGGAAGTATGAATCAATATCCCTAGGGTAATACCAGTGACGTGTCTTTAGATTTTGACTGTCTGTGACCAAAATCAGGGTTGGGTCCATGCATGTAGTGGGTATATGCTGGCTGGACATCAGGCACCCACCAAAGGCTCTCCATCACTTCTGTCCACAGCTCGACAGTGGGGAGAAAATGTAATGAAGGGTTCATGGCTTGAGATAAGGACTGAGGCATATCATTCACCTAATACCACTACAGGCAAAAGAGACTCGAACGCGGGACAATAGTTGAATTTATTATTGACAAAATTGGAGTGGGAAAATGAGAAGAAAGACTTTAAAAACACCTCTCCCCACTTCTCCCTCCCTCCCAGATCTACCTACCCCCTGCCAGGAGCAAAAGGTGACAGGGAGGGGGGTTATGATCAGTTCATCACCTGTTGTTTCTCCCACTGCTCAGGAAGAGGAGTCCTGACCCTGCTCCAGCAGGTGAGGTCTCTCCCAAAGGAGACAGTTCTCCAAGAACTTCAATGTGAGTCCATTCCACAGGCAACAGTACTCCACAGACTGCTGGAATGTGGGTCACTCTCACATGGGTGTGCCAGTACAGGTACCCAACAAGATCAAATTGTCATGGTAACTAGAATGAGAAAAGACTGAACAAAATACAACCTCACTTATTGCCAAGCCTCTCCTGCCCACTGACCCCTTGTGAAGAGAATTACAATGGCTCAGCTGGCACCTCTCTACTTTTAGGGTCTGGTCTGGTAAATTTTCAAGTAGCATTGTTTCTTAACTGAACCAAGCTCAGGTAGGCCTGACCTTTCACTCTTGCTGGCATTGTATTTGGTAAAGCGTCACAGGTGCAACAACTAGAGAAGGTGGTGAGATGTATGGGACCAAGGAGCCTGCTAGGGATCTACATTCCTTGATATCTAAGATCTGATCTAACACTGCCCTAGTCATCAGGAAGGGATAGAAGAAAATGCTGAGAGGAGTGATAGGAAGGAGGAATAAAGAAAAGAGGGGAATGTAGGTTTTTAAGAACATATTTGAGGATTTCATGTCTCAGTTCAGTCTCAAATCAACTCTTTATATATCCCTGAGACTCTGTGGCTCATTATACAATTGCCCAGCTTCCCCAGCACATCTCTGTTTCTCTTCTACTTCCCACCTTCCCCAGTGCTGACAATAAAAATATTGTAGTGCTACTACAAAGCATCATGTAATGAAGAGAAACGTATAGTTGTGGTTGTCAGAGCTCCACATTCAGTCCAATCAAGGAAAAAGTCTTTCTAAGGGAAAAAAATTCTGAGCAAATTCCTTGTCCCTCATTTTTCACTGTCATCCTTTATGAAAACCAGAACAATTATTGTTTAAGACATCAGTAAAGGCCATTTTCTCCTTGGTCAGTAATTGCTAGAAGCAAAACAGAAGACCTGTCTTTCTGATGCCATCTCGTATTATTCTTTTGTGATGATACAAACCTGAGTGCCAGTGCTCGGTTTAAAAGACAAAACACAATTGTCCACAGACCACTGAGGTTTTGATGGCCCTGTGAGGATCATTGCTTTAGATGTGTGTTATTAACTGGCATCCTGTCATCTTCCCCTGACCTTTCTCATGGGGATAGCACCCACTGCACATGGCTGAGCAGTTGGCTGTCATTATTCCCACACTCTAAAACTTGGTACCAAACTCAGCTGGTGACTTAATAAGATGTTTTGAAAGAAAGAGTTCTTTGTCATATGTAATAATGAGTGTTTCTACTGCCAGTACAAAGTCAGAGGTTTAAAAGACTTTACCAGAAAGGAAAGAATAATCACTCCCCTGATCTGAGGTCTGAAATGTTGGTTGCTACTTAATTCTTTGGATTTCAAGAATCTTTTTAAAACTTCAATGTGTCTGTAGCAAGAACAGGGATTAATTACCATACTCACTTTTCTTTTTATGTTCTTACAATATATTTTAAATGTTTATAATTAAATTAAGGCCAGATTCCATCTTCTGTTTTTTTTTCTGTTGAATAACCTTCAAAGCTATATCTGATATTATGTAAATCAAAGGCACAGTTCTTGGAATTAAGAAGTAGTTGATGAGGTAAATCATGAAGAAATTTATTTTTCACAGCTTAATCCTGTATATGTAGGCTTTACAATGACAAATTCCTTTAAGTTCAGGGAAATTGCTTCTGCTTGCTGTGCCCTGTCACTTTCAGACAAACATGAAGGCTTTTGTTCCAAAAATTTTGGGCAGGAAAACACAACACACCCATATATTTCCTCTAGAAGATCTGGCTTTCCTGTGCACAGGGGTTATCAATACCACAAGAGAATACTCTGAGGCCATCCTTCACTTTGCCTGAAGAGTGTCATTTACAGACATACTTGCCAAACCCTCATTACAAAAAACCAAGACAATTTTGCCAAAATTATCTTACAAAGAAATTGAAGAAAGCAGTAAACAGAGAAACTATGGAAAAAAATAATTTTTGCTGACATCTGGAGTAGAAATGAGTACACTGAAGTGATGACAATGATTTAAACACGGAATAATCTCATGAAAATACAATATCTGTGATATAAAAAAGTAAATGTTTCTAGAACATGACTTTTCAGTTTAATTTGCATTCCGCACCACTCCTATATTCAGCAGTGCAAAGAAACTGAAAGAATTAAGGCTGTATATATTATGACTCTTTTAGTGATTAACATTATCAATTATTTTCTTCAGCACTCAGATTCCAAACATATTATTAGTCATGAAAGAAATTAGAGCACACATTTATTTTGATGGTTACATATGTTGTTTCAACCTCTACAATACATACAGTTTTCATTTAACTTTGCGTTTAGCAGTGACACAATAAGAAGGAATGCAGTCAGTACTTCACTAATTACCAAATATTGGTATTACTCAATCTAACTATTAAATTTTTTTTAGCACCAGCTGTTGCTGTTTTCTCAGAGCTTGTCTTTAAGCTTAGATGCTCAAGCCATGAGCAGGAATGCTGCAGGAAACATTTGAGAGACTAGCTTGTTGAGGAGCTTTTGACTTCAGAACACAGTGTAAGTGAATTTGCATAGACAAATTAAATGATCCATATCAACTTCTAGTGCTAACAAAGCAATTTGTGAGTAGTGACACAATGCATATTCCTACCCCTTAACCATTAATGAAGCTACACAAGTAAATTAAGTTATGCCATTCCATCTTCATAAATTGCTGATTCAATAAATCACACTTGAGAAACAGCTGAGTAATTACAGGATGATGCTTGAAGCAAGAGAGGCCTCATTTGCATATTAACAGGCATTTGTTGCAATAATTTCTGTCCTGGATGGGTGAATGTTAGGTGTGATTAATCCTGTGAGCACTGCAGCTTGACTTCACAAGGATTGCAGTATGTGTGTGCTCCACAACAGCAGCAATAAGGCACATGGGTCTAATTAGCACTAGGAACTTGCCCAGGTACAGATCCTTGGAGAATATTTATCTGCAACATCTTGTCACAGAAAAGGTCTTGTGAAACAGTCTCAAAAGACTGGAAGAAAGGGGAAAACAACACATGAAATCTTTTAAGCACCAAGTAAGGCAGGGTTCCTACTTCCCAAATGCCCAAACAGGTACAGAAAGAAGACAAAAAAAAGCTTTCCGCACAGGTTTAAGGAAGATTTTATTTAATTTGCAAAATTCTGGCAATGAATGAGCTTTTTACCTGAGGATTTTGCTTGGTCTTGTTTGTTCGTACCAAAGGGAACAGAAAACTCAATGAAATTTATGTCATTGTGCTTGGTGAATCTGTGGGCATAAAACATCTAATTCACCTTAGAGAAGGTCAGTTTGTTCTCTAATGATTTTCTGTTCTTCCTTTGTACTTGAAATTTCTTAGGAGTAAAATGCAATTGTTACCTAACCAATTTAAGTCTACACACTTTTTTGCCAACAAATAATCATTTAAGGGACAGCAAGATACAAGAAAGAGGTAGAACTGTGTATGGATGGAATCTGGAAGTTGACTTGACTAGTGGGGCAAAATTATGAAATGTTGCTCAACCTCTCCATAAAGATAATGCAGATGAACTAAAATATATTGTTCTCTGAGCTGTTTACAAAGCTATGTCCTCTTTCAGTTCCAGCATATTGAGTCTCCCACATTAGTCAAAAATAACCTAATGGGTTTTACTGAGCAACAAGGTGTAGTGTGCAAAGCTGCTAGCGGAAACATGTTAGCCTATCACTAATCTTTATGATCTTTAAGATAGAAAAAATGCATGGCATATATACCTTTCATATGTTCATTGATTTTTTCCTTCACCCAATTAAAGAACTGCAGTAAAAGACAATATTATTTCTCCTCTAAATGCATTAACATTAACAGAAGGACGGAGGAGAATCTCCATCCTTTATTGGGTATGGGGGGAAACAGTGACAAATGATGATGATGAAAAGGCCAAGGTACCAAATGCCTTTGCCCTAGTCTTTATTAGTACTTATGGACTTCAGTGAAGCCTTTGACACTGTTTCCAACAGCAGCTCCTGAAGAACCTGACTGTGCATGTCTTGGACAGGTGCACTCCTCAGGGGCAAAATCTGACTGCATGGCTGGTGGTGAAAGGAGTTACATCCAGCTGATGGTCACAAATGGTGTCCCCAGGACTGTCAGTACTGGGGCCAGTCCTGTTTAATACCTTTATCAATGACCTGTAGAAGGTGATTACATGCAACCTCAAAAATTTTGCAGATGACACCAAGTTGGGCAGGAGCGTTGGTCTGCTGGAGGGTAGGAAGGCTCTGCAGGGGGATCAGGACAGGCTGGATTGATGAACTGAGGCCTATTAGATGAGGTTCAACAGAGCAAAGCTCTGGACCCTGCACCCCCTGCTACAGACTTGGGGCAGAGTGCCTGGAAATCTGCCTGGGGTAAAAGGACCTGGGGGTGCTGGCTCACAGCAGCTGAACGTGAGCCAGAGTGTGTGCCCAGATGGCCAAGAAGGCTAGTGGCATNCATAAGGAAAAATTTCTTCATAGTAAGGCTTGCCCAAGGATCTGGTTGAATAACCAGCCTTGGAGGTATTTAAAAGATATGCAGATGTGGAGCTTAGGGACAGGGTTTAGTGGTGGACTTGGCAGTGCTGGGTAATGGCTGGACTCAATGATCTTAGAGGTCTTTTCCAACCTAAATGATTCTATGATTCTTATTATATTTTAATTCTCTTCTTATTATGTCTCCATGTGTCTTGGGAGGTCCAGCCTTTTAAGGAGAGACACCTTTCTATGTGTCTGCTGTGATCAGGATGGTTGGGGGATCCAGGTTCTTCCAGGAAGATTTCCCTTCCTCTTCTTTCACATAATGGGATTCATCCGATTTTTCTCACTACAGATATTAATAACTAACAGTAAACTGCCCTAAAGAGGTATGATGTGAATCCACATTAGAACTGTAAATTGTTTTCTGGTCTTAAAATCCTTTTTGAGCGAAAGAGAAAAAAGGAGCCTAATTTTCACTGACTCAGTTGTTCCCCTATCTGTTCATCACCAGAGCACATACTTAGGCACCTCCAGGCTGGAAAAGCAGTGTGACTCAGACCACCTGTGGGAGCTCCTCTGCCTCCTCCTCTCGTCAAGACTTCAGTGCTCCTGAAGTGCAATGCACATCCTGACTAGGGGCTGCCTTCGGCTAGACAATGAGGTTGTTAGGAAGAAGGGTATGTCAGACCTCTCTCTTTCCTCTGAGGCCTCACTGCCACAGGGACGAGGCCTCTGCCCCACTGAGACTTAAACACTGGTGTACTGAAGTCAGTTGTGAAGAACTAGCCCCATCTAAAGAGGATGTGGAGACTCCTTCCTAAATAGGTGTCTCATTTTGTTTCGGCATTACTTAATTCTTCCCTGTTCTGATGAAAAGACATTATTCCCTAATAAAAAATTAGGGTGCAAAATCAGAGTTCCTCCTAACAAGGGTGAGGTGTTATATCCTATCAATTCCTAAGCTATAGTGCAATTTCTCTTGCTGTCAATTCAAGCTCTTTTCAACATCTCTATTCAAAAAAAAACAAGCTTATTCATTTGCTAGAGAAAAGTGCCTTTTGCATGAGGCTTTTCTGTCTTCCAAGTGGCAATAATGCAATACGTTCTGTAAAAGAGATCAGAGCAAATCAACTTGGGACCTAATTACCTCAAGAAAGCACAATTCCCTTACAGAGCAAACAATCTTACTCGAATACCTAACTCAAGCATATAACAAATTGCTTTTCCATGTTTTTTGTGGGCTTTTTTTGGTTTGGGAGTTAGGGGGATACTGAGGGAGGGGAAGGGGAGGTTTAATATTTTGGCTTTGATAGCAAAGGTCTAAATGGTTTGCAGCCTCTCTATTTTATAATAACACTATCACAGTAATAGTCATCAGAGGCAGCTGAGTTGGGAATATCTTGATAAATATAAATAAGACAGAAACAGAAGAGGAAAAAGAATTAAAACATACATTGCAGTTTGAGACAACACCTTACATTTCTCCAGGTGTATCACTGCTTATGAAGATGTTCCTCCAAGGGCACCAGAGATATTGGTGCAGGATGAGAAGTTAAGCCTTTTGCACTGTGAATAGTATCAAATAATGTTAATTTTCTAATGGCTAAAGTGACTCCTGTGGTTCCTCAGTATTTATATTTCACATTAAATCATTTGTTGTCTTATGGACTCAGAGTCACAAATCAGAGAGTCCTTGAGCACTGGGGCTCATATTTAGCTTTTTTAATTACCTGAAAGATATATAAAAACACATTTGATGAGACAGCTTCATTTCACTCTAACCATTCATCTTAGAGCACATTGTTGAGATGACTAGACAAATGGCAGCATTATTTATTTATTTGTTTGTTTATTCTCTCATGCACCAGTAAGACAGAAGTACAAATGCAAAAGTAGAAGCTAAACAACATCAGAAAGATTTCTGATGGTCCCCAAAGCACAGACTGGTGAGTAAAATATAGAGAAACAGAAATATTGTGGAAATATCAAGAACTGAGTATTAATCAAACTGTCGTGGACTATTGCTGTCACTGTAACAAAGTTGATTCCACAGATGATGTCAAGAGAAGATGATGCCAAGGATTCTCGTATACCTTGAAGAGGTCTAGCATTTCCAACCCACAGACACGCAAAGATAAACATTTACAAAGATAGATAAAACCCTTTCCCCTCAGGAAATAGGCAGAAGTCCAGGGAGTTCAGACAATCTAACTCACTTTTTTTTGTGGTTTATGGAGTATCTACTTTATTCCTTCTTTTTAAATATAAGCAATGAAGATTCAAGGGGGAAATTTACTTCTACCAGAAAAAAGGATCTCCAAAAAATGAACAGAGTTCTTTTTTTTCCTACTTATTACCAAGATTTCAAAAATACAGTCGAGTGTTAGATTTCTGTTAAACTCTATTTTCCTTGCTTCTTTATTGTTTTGCCATTGTCCAAAGTAACTAGGTAAGAGCAATCCTATCACAGATGTAGCCAAAGCAGCAGATTAAGTGTTCACATCAACTGAAATAATTTTGTGGAGCTTCAGTCACAATAAATATATGAACCACGCAGCCTAGCTTCTTGAAATACTAGTGTCAGAAGGGTAATAGAGAAAAATGAAATTAAATTGAGTTTGGTGCATACAATTTTTTTGCTTTGTCAAATTACATTTAATGTTTTATACTCAACAGTTATGTATATATTAAAAAGCATTAAATTACTTTGTCACTGCAGATACTCTCTCCTATTGTTGAGGATGTTATACCAAGTTTCACGGTATCATGAATTTCCTGAGTTGCATGATACAGTTTATTACAGAGTTCATGCTGTTTCATGAATTGCATAACACAGTTTAAAGGCAACTTTCCCTCTTTTTTTTTTTCTTTGAAGGATTTATCCCTTGAGATCCATATTTGAGTGTTTGTCAGGTCAAGATTAACTGAAAACCCATATAAAATATAGCTGCCCCAAATCACAGTCAGGGAAAACATTTACTGCTGCATCATACCTTTCCAGGTTATAAAATTTAATAAGGCCATGTTGTTGCCATCTGCATCAATTCCTCTTTACATCAGGAACTTTCTGCAAAAAGTGTTTCTGTAAGCAAGATGTATGTATAAGAAACAGACCCAAGCAACAGAGGGGAGGAGTTCAGTGTAGCAGGCTGGGCGTAAGATGGATGATTTACACTTGTAGTTTATCAGCTTTTGGAGGGGGCAGTGTCTGTGGCATTGTAATGAGCAAAATGTGTGATCCCTGTGTGCTGGAGGAGAATGCATTTCTTCCCGTTACCATTCCTGCCTGCTGAGCTGCCCACAGTGATGTGGCCGGCAGCCACCCAGGCCTCTGGCAGGGTGCATAGCACCAGGGACCAGGCAGCCACTCTGCCTGCAGGGCTGGGATGGGCAGCTGCAGCCTTGGTGCAACTGTGCGAAAATTAGGGATATCCTAGGAAAATCAGTAGCAAAGTTCTTCTCAAACTGGTTGCTTCAATGTTGTCTTTCACAGTTTGGTGTCTTTTATGTTAGGGAGCAGGGGCAAGATGACAGCTGCTCTGGGATTATTTATTCTGGTGATGCAAACTTGATTTTTCTGGACCAGACCATCACCTTGTCATCACCTGATTCCCACTGACTTTGGACTCTTTCATTTAGCAATACTCTTGAGTTCACAAGCAGGTGCTGGAGCACGGGACATTAGTTATGCTCACATATATTAACTTCCATCATAGAACCTAAACCGCATTTCCCCACTCACCTGGGCTGAAGCTGCCAGTTTTCTGTCTTTATTCTTGTTCTATTCCCCTTTTATGAATGTCAAGTCAATAGCAAATTGTGCAATCTTGCAATTCTCTTCCTTTCTCTCAACTTTTACATTCGGCACCATTAATTGCAGGACTTTGGACTCTCCTAGATAACCTGCCAATGAATTCAGCATAGTTTGCTGACTATCTCTTTATCACTACCAGCCTAACAGATGGGGACTCACCACATCAGAAAGGTCTAACTGCCAGCTACTTCCCAGAGGGGATTTCTCCTCTTTGCTGCAGTGTTACATCTCTACTTCTGTCTTTGAATAAGTGCTTGCAAGTGCTCCAGAAGACTGATTTGATTTTTGCTCAGTTTAAAGGCATCAGAAGTAGTTTGATGAAGACATTTAAGAAGCAATGGTACCCTTCAATCTTTAGACTAGCTCCTATTTCAGACTTCCAGCTTTTGGGATACAGATCCTGGATAGAGAGACATTAGTATGATTAAGGTCTATACCCACACACTTTTACCTGAATTTATCTCCTTACATTTTATTTCTGGTAATGCATAAATTAGTGGCCATGCATGTATCTCTTAATTTTTAATAAGATGTTAAAGTAGATAAAATATCACTTAAAGATGTCATTAAACAACAAATGAACATTTTAATAAGTGGAGCCAGTAATTTACATTGATGGGAACTGGTCCAGGGTCTTTATTGCTCCAATATCTCCAGCTATTAATATTACCACCCTGTCTTAAGCAGCCTGGCATTTTCTGGTGGCAGAGGCCTAATGCCAGATATCTTGTTTCATTTTGCATACAAAAAACTTTGGAGTAATTGAGGCAAAGCAAGATTGTGTACTTGAAAATGTAGATAAGAAGATTTTTTTGTTTTATATATATATATAATTCTTAAGAAAAATCATGAAGACAAGCACTTCTGAAAGATAGGTGTGGAGTGGAAAAGGGGAAACCTTCACTATTTAAAACAGATTTCAGAGGTTTAATTCCTAAGTGCCTCACTCATTAACTACCTCTTTCCTATGACATTGTGAAAATTGAATTTGCCTAATTTATAGGTATATTCCAGATGCTTTTTTTGCTGCTGGTTTTTTTAAAGATTTGTCACACAAAGTGGTATGAAAAGGATTTAGCAGCAACCAGCGCCTTACACACACTTTGGTGGACAAAATATAGAGACAAGTGGAACTCAAACCCAGGGAAACAATATTTGATTTAGCAGGTCTCTTTTCTGAAATGGAGCTGTGTCTGTGAGAGAAAGAGAGCTGGAGACCTTTAAACAGCAGTCTGAAAGTACCACTAGTTGTCACTTATGGTGAAAATTTTGCGCTGTTAAGGATGACCACAATACTGCAAATTAAATCTTGGTGGTGAAGAACATTGTTTCCTACCTTACAAGGCAGAAATTAAAGGTTTTCATGAAATCTCTTTCCAAGCCAAAGAAAACATAATGATACTATAAGTCCCAAGGGCTCTCTACCTATCTCTGAATGCAGAAGAACAAAAGACAAATATATGATATTTCTTTAGATTGAAGTGGGAAAATGAAGTTTGTGTGGCTTGAAAACAGTGGAAAGAATGTCTTGGTTTAAGAAGAGTTAGAGGCCTTAGGGAGGCATTTTAAAAGAATTACATTTCCGGGGCCATCCAACTTAATTAATCTTCCAATCATGAAAGATTTTAAACAGCTTCAGGTACAACTATAACAAAGTTTATGCAGAACTAATGATCTCCTGTAGAAACTGTCTCTGTATGGAGTAAGGTACATACAACAGAGCATCATACAACTTTCTTCCTCTGGGAAATTAAACACTGTAATTGTACATTGGGAATAGTTTATCAGTATCTCAAAACAGTCTTGTCCTGAGATCAGGTTGAATAAGTATAATACTAAGCTTCTTGTGTTTCTTATGTTATCCTTGGATTTATTTGCTACCAATTTCAGGTGGTTTTTGCAAATTTATTTTCCTCTTGTTTATAACAGTGAGAGATCTGGCTACAGAACAGTGATTGTGGATCTCAGATACTGTGAGTTTATACAGTGTTTTTTATAATGGAATTCAGTTTGCTCATGTTTCAGACTCTATCAATAAGTAAATGTAATATATTAACGATAATATGATGACATTTCTTTCCCTCACATAAATTAATATATTTCTGTGAAGAGTCTGTTCATTCTGCTTGGCTCCACTCATACATTTTAGTATGACAGATGATGATAAGATGTAGAGATTTATGTGAAATAACTCAGTATGACATATGATGATAAGATGTAGAGATTTATGTGAAATTATTTCAGTCTATTTACAATGCAAAGTTTGAGTGGCATAAACACAGTTATAGGTAACATAAAATGCGACAGATTTTGAAGGGAGGATGGGGAGTTATGGGGTTATTATGCTCATCACTGGAGCTGATCTCCTTACATTCTGATGTACACTTCTTAGGGACAAGACAAATGCATGGATTTTTCAGTGCTCTTCTTTGGGAAGACAGTGGCCCACCAGATAAAAACTGGAAGAGACGGTGCAGAGGGGATAAGAAGGACCACTCAGCAACAGCATAGTGAACTAAAACACCTTTGCTAGCTTAGCGCAAAAGCTTTTATTCTTTGAAAAAGTTGCAGTAAACTTTAGGGTTATTAGAAAGAGCTTGGTTCTCTACTGCTTTGGTGAATGTGAATCCCATGCAAAAAAGGGCAATTTGGTTTACAAGTCTTTCCAGTCAGTGCAGAAAGAGGGCTCTAGTGTTGTAAAAAGCCTAGATTAATTTTTCCTGTCCTGTCAGACTCTTTACTCCTTGAATCGTGCTGTCTCATCTGGCATTCGTCATAGTTACAAAGCCTTTTTTTTTCTGAGGAATAAATTAAAAAAAGACTTCTGTCTCACCTCTTAGAGGACCAGAAGCCTTCTTTTAAACTATTTATGTCCTCTTCTTAATATGCAGCCTGCTGAGCAACATATAAATTTTAAACATTTCACAAATACCTCACAACCTTTCAAAATTGTCTTGTAAAAGCCCGACATTTTTTAGTTGTTGACTTTACAAACACTTTTGTTTAACCATTGTTCTTTAGGTTAGTGACAAATCTACCAGTTAAAGGGTCTCATTCCAAGAACAGATAATAGAGCTTCTTGCTACTATTTACATCTTCACTTCCCTAAAGATTTTCAAAGAAAAATGATTAAGTATTGCATTAGCATAAGCATGTCCTGTCTTTATTCAGCCTAGAAGATGTTCTGTCTTTCGGCATGATAACTTATCTTTCCAGAAAAGAACAGCATGGTAGGCATGGCAGATGTTACTGGTATGCTCAGCACTGGGAAAATTTGCAGTTTTGCCATATGCATCACAAAAAATTCATGATGGCTGTTTGTCTTTTTGAAAGTTTAAATAAACAACAATAATCATGGTAATAAATATTTAAAGTAACTTCTGAAAGTGTGAGGCTGCGTATGGGAGGAAATAAGAAAATATAAAGGAAAAGCTGACACCAATAGAAAATGTCAATTTTGTTTTACAAGAACTTCCACATAGGAATTTTTAAAATGCTTTCAGAGGCATTTATAGTAGGGAAATCTGCCAAATTTTGGATTTTGATCCAGAAAATGTTGGAAATCATTGGTATGATCTGTTTCTTTTGGAGAGTATCCATCTTCTGTTTTTCCTTCAGCAAGCTGTTTCCTTTTTTGCCACCTTAGAGCTCCATTCATCTACTACATCTTAGACAGTGAGTAGGCAAAGTTGCCTGTTTGGAACTACTTTTTGGGAGGGCAACAGGCTATTCTTACCATGTTCATTCATTGCAGGATTGGACTCATCAAGCATTGTTTCTGAGCTGCCTCAAGTCACACAAAGCAGAACGATTTCCCTCTGCCCACAGCATTACACATCCCACCTCTTTGGCTCCTTCCTGTCTCCAAAACTGAAGTGGGATGCCGATGCTTGCCACCATTATTACTCTTGTGCAAAAGTGAACAGTGGCCAATTGCACATGGAGCTTTAGCATGCTAGTACTATACTGCCAGGGTCTTCTTCCTGAATTGTGATGTACAGTGGTCTCTTCCAACATCGTCAGGCTGGAAGGAGCCGAGGGCATCACTATTGCGAGTCTGGGAGCCCTGACAAAGAGGTTGCTGTGTCTGCATTAGGGGGTGAAATAAGAGCTTTTTTGTGTGATTCTGAGGAGGCAGACAGTGGTTGTGGTAAAGGTAAAAATAAGGCTGAAGACTGTCTCTTGATTTTGGGTGGGGCTTTTTATCATAGAGGGAAAAGGGAGAAAAAGAGGAGGCATTGTCAGAGCAGTTGACTGTTCTGTTTGACAAAACACATCTAATAACAATATAGCTCTGGACAGTGGACGTTCTTCCATATTCCTCTATGATGACCGAGGATATTTTCATTAGACCATTTTAGTGTTGGTTTTCTTTCTAGAATTATTCCTAAATGATACTCATATGTAAATTATTATTGCTTTTAAAAATAATAATGAACTATTCCTATAGTAGTGCTTTCAGAAGCAAATTTATGCTTAGTCTTGTTGGGTATTTTACAATGTTGAAAATTAAAACTTTTTTTCTCAGGCCCAGATGTTACCAGTCTTCCTGACTTCTGAACCAATTCCTATAAAATAATGATAATGTAATTTAATTCTGTGTTTATTATTAATTTCCATTAATTCACTTGCCTTCCAAGCTTCTTATTTAACAGTCTTACTATTTTTATACGCTGAGTATTTTTAATGACTAAATATTGATGTACATAATTTCATCTTTGTACGTGTGTTATTAAACCTAGCAATAGTACTGTGATATTCTTCTTCATTTGAACTGGGAGAATTTGCACACTGAAATCTTTCTGGGTAGAATATGGCAAATTTGAGGGACCTGAATCCACTAAAGTTTCATTTACAATTCAGAGATTCTTCAGAACAGCATGGAAGTCCAAGACTGCAGGGAAAACTGCATCTACTTCTCAATGCTCCTATTTCCTTATTTGCAAAAATTTTTTGCAAAATCTTCTTTCAGTGAGACCGAGGAACTGTCAGTATGTTGGACTAAATGAAGGCTATGGTAGTTGTGTGCACTGGTTTTTGTACCAGCTTCTGCAAGTCTGAGGCAGCTGAGCTAGACAGGCAGTTTTACAGGTAAAAAGACTCCCTCAGTGTTAGTATGCCACTTAACCTATGCCTGGAATTTGGAAGAATTTCCAGACTGTCAAGTGCAAGTTTGCTGCAAAATAACATCACAACAGTTTTCATTAATACATTCACCTCACAGTAACATCTAGCAGTATCTGCATGTGCTTTGGACAGAGGAACATTTCAGCTGTGTATATGCTACAGTTTACTCCTGGAGTCCTGCAGTGCCAGAATATCAACTCGGTTTTAAAGTAGAAAATACATCTCAATTATGTAGCTAAAAGATGTTCTGTGTGCAAGCTAGTGAACAGCCTGAGGATGAGGAAGGACTTCTCTGGTTACTGAAATGAGATTATTATCCTGAAGGTGCTTTCCACCACTCTGCTCACAGGTGCATCCCAAGTCATAGGCATGGAGAAATCAAAATGATCCTTAATTGCAAGATTTGGAAGGAGTAAGTAGGGTGCAGTTTGTGGTTTTGAGTGGGGTTTTTTTAATTGTTTTGGGTGGGGCTTCTTACTATTTTTTTTTTAACGGGTACTGGCTGAAAAAATTTTAAATACTTTTATGAATTAATGTTTTAGGTTTGGTTTTTTATATTAGTATTGTAAAAGAAAAGTTTCCAAGTGAGTAAGTAAATCATTAATGAAATTGAATAAGTTGTTGTGTGATAAATTGGTAAAATAGCTGCACTGATTCCTTTATTCTTGGCTTTGTCATGAACATCAGCCAACATGGTAAATACTGGCTGAGCTAAAAATTAGAACAAAATAAATCTACAGTGCAAAAGGAAGTAGCCAGCTACACAACACACATATAAAATATTTTTATACAAGGTAGAATTGGATGCTATGAATAAGTAAATGTCTTCATTTGACACTGGTGATACACTGACATAATACATGGGATTTTTATTACAATGAGAAAAAACAAGAGATACTCTGGAGGAATTATGTACTGGAAGGGACAACATTTGAACAAAATAGCACTAGTCTGTGAACCAGAACATGATTACTCAATTAAAGAATGAAATCAAGAGGACTCCTGCTCTACTTGATTATAGGTTAGAAGACACTTTGTTATACAGAGGATTTTAAGTCTAGACCATCGGTAATGATAATTACACAGGATGGTAATTCCTATGTAGAAATCCTTAATGTAATTGAATCCTGAATAAGGTTACTGATTTTTAACCAGAATTTCATTTCAGTTGAACACATTTCACTCACCAGGTTGACACTAGAGGCAGAAATAAAAGGTCAAAAACTGCATTTTTGAAGGATTGCAAAGGAAGTCTTCTATAGCAGCAGGGCTCTCTCACATGCTAACACACAAAGCTGTACAGAGCTTGTTATCATCTTTTCATTTAATGAAAAAAAAATCACCCCTATCAACAAAGACGTATTCTCTGGTTTATATTTTGCTTTGTACTGTCTCTAGCTATTAGCAAGATAATAATTCACAGCCCATTCACAATCATATAATTTTGTGTTAACACTGACCTCCTCTCTCTCCTTAATATTTACCTCCTGAAATATTTATTGACTGCAATAGTATCTCCTCTCAGCCTTCATTTTTTAGGTAAAGAAGTTAAGCACTTCCAGTCTCTTGCATAAGATAGACTTTTAATGCCCCTTTCTATCTTCAAAGCCTCTCCATGCACCTGTTGCAGATGGAGAAAATTTTTCTAGCAGGTGAATAAGGCTTATCATAAATGAGGTTTTAAAAAAAGTTACATTTAAACTTTATTTTTCTCTTTTACTCTGGAAAACACTTTACTTGCCACCTTAAGACTGCAATTTGGGGTTTTTTTTCAGTGCCCTAGAGCAGGGCTCAGAGTTATTCTATCATCTACAAATCTGTTCAAGTCTTTTTTTTCTTCCACTTTTACTGCCAATGGGTGACTTCCCAACTTGTAGCAAAACTTTCCAGTTTGCGTTTGCCAACACCTGTACCTCAACTAGACATTGGAAGAAGGATTAAAGGAAGTTGAGGTTTCTGTGGTTCATGGCTGTGAACATTTTTCTAAGCTTCTTTCTAACTTTGTTGACGTCCAGTCTCTTTAAGTATCTTCTTCCTCAATGCAGTTTGGTAGTCAAAATCAGATTCACCACCTGCCCAGGTACGGAACTGGAAAGTGACCTCTCAAGGACGACAGGCAGAAACTCTCCAGGGTCATCCAGTTACCCCACTGGAGTTCCCAAATGGCTTTCTGTGGGGTGTCCTGAGGATATTTTGGTACATGGATTGTACATTCCTGGTAACTCCAGGAAGAGGGCAACTGAGTGAGGGCACACTGTTCCTGCCACCATCTCTTTGTTCAGAAGTGATCACAAGTAACTAGAAGAGGCTTTTTGTGTTTGCCATGGAGGGTGGGGTTTGGAGGAGACGTTGGCTCTGTGAGCAGCTACTCTCCTTTTAAACACCAATGGAGAAACTCTTGCTACGTTGCTGATGTGCAATAATTGCCTGCACACCACCTTACTCACACATAACCCGGGAACATCCGACACTCTTGATTTTCCACACTTCACACCTCAAACACCAGAATCAGATGAACTATCTCCTGCTTAAACCTTCCTGAAATTCAAAAGCCTTTCTCTGAAACTGACACTCAACATAAACCTAATGAGTCTTGACACAGTTATCAAACACAGATCAACAGGACATAATAAAAGATACTGTGATTTTCTTCAAAACAAAGCTGATTATTAAATCTACAAATTGTCCTCAGATACTCAAGCACTAGTAAACCACCCATGTTACTTATCAATCCGAATAGAACTAGGCAACAACACAGGTATTTTCAGTTTCAGATTATGAACATTTTGCAAACAATCTCCATTATTATTTATAACATGTCTGCATTTTACCATCTCCTAACATCACTTGTCACATTTTATATTTCTGCACTCTAACACCTATGCTACACATTAAGGTGAGAAGATCATTCTTTCAACTCCAAATAATCCTGTTGATATGTGTGACCCTGACTTTAATCATTTGGTACAGTTCTTTGAAATAGGACACATATAAACATGTGTGTATAAATTAAAGAGGAAGAGAGAAAATGGAAAGGGAGATAAACCATAAAGAGAAAAGATAAGGCAGGTCTAAAGATCAAGATGCATCTGATAACATTTAGTGAGCACTATAGAAAAAGAACTGTGCACTGGACTAACCACACATGGGCATTAAATGCTTTAAGGTCTTGCAGTAGCTTGTAAGATATTGCAGTAACAGCTTTGGATCAACTGCAATATGATTATCTAAATGCACAATGGTATTTCGATTTTCAACATATTTTTCTCTTGCTGCTGTTCATGCCACTTAACACGAATTTCACCTTACTTTGCAGCTTTTGAAAATGTTGGGTATCCTTAGAAGTCTGAAATAATGAAAAGGCAGTAATAATATGTCTCTTAAAATAATAGTATATTGAGAAAGAGATAAGAGAAAATAACTTTTTTTCTTCCCTGAGGACCCTAGACACAGATGAGGTGTGCCACAGGTGTCAGTTTAGCTCTTGTGCTTATATCCATTGACTGCTGCTTGTGAGAGACTTATATGCATGTTGCATTGATACAGAGCAAGTCAGTGCCTGCTTATGGGCACGGACGAAGGAAGAAGCAAAGTTTGCAATCACTATGGAAACTGACTCTCTGGTTGTTGTGTTGGCACATCTGTCAGGGACAGCAGCTGTTCGAGAGGATTCCTTCCAAAAAAGCTTTTCCTGAGACTTGTATCTGGGACTGGGCCCAGGACTGCAGGATTTTAACAAGAATCCAGCAGTCTGCACAAGCACAATTTTATTCTTCATTTTGCCCTTGTAAGGCAACTCTGTTTTATTTTCAGTGTTTAGAAAACTTGCAGAGCGAAACACCTGGAGAGGTGACATACAAATCCTTTCTACTGTGTGGTTTACAGCTTAGATATTGTGGCAAATGAAGAGAGAGTCCAGCTAGGAGATAATGGACAGTTTGGTTCTCCTTCAGCCTGGCGTGTGGGCTTCTGAAAACCCAACAACTTCTTAATTTAAAGTTTGGGCACAAATTATTTTTGTAGCAGGATTTTTTTCTTATGTGTGGCTACTATTTATAGTTTCACATCAAAGTACTTCCTGGCATCAGCCTCAGCAGAATCCTTCTGCATGAAAGAGGAGGACGGGGTGTCTGGGGATGGCACAACCCTAAGGAATCCAGCCACCAGCAAAGGCACAAATACTCTTAGGGCTGACATGTGAAGGCAGATTGGAATTTCATAAGCCAGAAACTCTTGTTAAGATAGGATTTGTCTTTAGATAGGCAAGTCAATTTGAAGCTGGTTTTGTTTAATTTGGAATATGTTACCTTCACTAAAACAGTGTTTAGAACACTGCACAGACACGTTGAAAGGAAGGTATATTCTCAGGTATCATTTTCCAGTGCCAATGACATCCATGAGGCTGCTGAAATATATGGTGAAATTTCATGAAATCCTGTGTACTCGGTAGATAGTAGCTCAAAATTTTTGTTCTGGGAACCCTTTCGAAATCTGGCCATGATTTTTGATTCCCACGATAAAGGGCGACAGAATTTTTTGCATCATAGAAATTCCTCACCATTTGTAGCACATTTTAAAAGAAAAACTCTTAAAATCTTCTTAGGCATTAAGATATTCCTGCAGCAAATGCTGTAATTTCTCATGAAATAATGAAAGACTACAAAACAATTTGAATTTAAGCTGATGCATACCAGCCCAGCTCAGCTGTCTTGATTGACATTGTTAAAATTTAATGTAATTAATGGATGACAAGAAGACAAAAGAAGAGTGACACAACCAGCTGATTCGTCACAGACCTCCAAAAAATTCTCAGTAATTTTCCTTTCAAGAACTGGTGCAAGACTACAATATCTTTCAATATTTATCTAATACGAACATGCATTTTCTTTCCTCAAGGAAATATATGCCTAGGCATCTAAAACAGAGTTACACATTCAAGAAAGCAGATTACTGAATTTTCTGATCCCGATGTATTTTTCTAATTGTACACTGAGCCAATATTTTAATATCTGGTAGGAAACAAACTTTTAAGTCTTTGCTTTTATGATTTATATTACACCAGAATCCCTAGTCTGCTATAAAAAACAGTTACTTGTTACCTTTGTTTATATATAATGGACTTTAGAAAGTAGATATTATTAATTTTTCAGCTAAGAGTTTATGTAATTAATGATGCATTTATATACAAACTGTAGCCTTCTCATATTTAATCCTTGAGAGCTACTAGGGTAGAACATTTTGCAGTGGTTAGAAAGAATTCAGACATGAAGATCATTGAGTAGTTATTTGATAGCCAAACCTTTTTAAATACTTCATCACCTTTATTGAAGTTCTGAATTCAAGTGGAAAGACTATTTCTTTGCCTTTAATAATCACTGGAAAGGAAAAACAGAAGGAAAAAAATATTTTTGCCTTGCAGAATGCTACATTAGTCGTGAAAGAAAGAAAAAAAGAAGGTGTGTTATGTTTGGCCCAATTCTTTAATTGCAAATAGGTTTGTAGAATAAAATCAGTCCTTTCTGATGGTCTTTTGCCATTGCTATGGGGGACTATTCAGATGACACGCTTCCTGAAGAAGGACTGGACCTGCTAAATGTAGTTAGTCTGAAAAGAGTTTTTATCCATGTTCACTATTGTAGGAGTTGCCCTAGAGTGAGTTGAATCATTAGGTCAGCAAGACCTTCCTGTTTAAATTCTGTTTCTCTGTAGTTCCAGACCAGCACTTTGATTCCATATGTGACCAGATGCATGGAGACATTCCACAGACACGGTGCTGGGCTGCAGCACAGGTACACAAAGGTAGCTCTGATGTGTTTATTTAGCAGTGGAATGAGATCAAGATCTGAAGTGCTGCATGGCATGGTCATGCCTCACTCTCAGGAACAAGTACTGCCAAAGAAGGTTCAAAGAGCCATGTTTACAACCATGGAACAAGCTCCCTGTTGATTTCAATATCTGACATTACACAGATATGCAAACTCAATATAATTTGTTCCATCTGTCCCTCCTCATTACTATCTGTAGCAGCAGCACAACTATTCCCTTCTCCCCCCAACATGCTACAGTTCTGTGACTGCAGTGAGGACCAAAAAAGGACAGAGGAGGACCAAATAAAAACCATTATCTTAAACTTTCTTACTTACCAAAATAATACACTGGAGTAGTGCTGGATTGTGTAATTTTTTCCTGGTGTGAATTGCTTCATGTGAATGCAGTTGAAAGACAGAAAGAGTAGTTTTTCTTCCCAAAGCTATACAAACAAGTGAATGTTACAGGTATGGTTTCAGCTTGGAAGATCCTGGAGTCCCTGTGTCTTCTGAAGAGTATCATGCTGTTGTGTATGCCGGCAGGTACAGCTGGCTTTTTATTATTCTGCAAAGATATTATTATATTGTTGTGGAGGCTTTTTACAGAAAGTTAAATTAACCAATGCAGTTAGGTCTCTGCAAACACCCACTGCTGGAGAACCAAAGTGCCATAAAGTTGTGTTGTATTCCTTCTGATACCAGCATTTTCTGGAAGTGTTGCTCACAGGAATGAAAATGTCCCAAAACACAGAAGTACATTTATTCAGAAAGACTGGAAGTAATTTGGTTGCAGAATTTCAGAGATGCTACAGGAATCAGGCTGCCCAGAAGGAATTGGCTTATCACAATTTTTAGACCTTTGGGAAAAGAGGAAATTAGCTGTCAACCAATTGAATTACCATGTTATACCATCCTCTTTCCTTCATTCAGTTTACCTTCAGGACTACTCAAAATTGCAACAATATTAATTTTCTGTTAAGTTTGATTACAGACTAAAAACCTGTCATTATACACAAAAAGATCTTTTCCTTTGGACTGCTTGAACCACTTTGTAACCATGGCAAGTCTTACCAGCACATTTATCATCTGTCACTTATCACATATCCATAACTCTCAACTTGCTGCATTTCAGACTTGGCATTCCACTTTGATTCCATGCATTGACACTTCCCAAAAACCACTTGGTTCTGGTCCCTTTTTATGAGGTCTTTCATTATACACATGTTATTTACCAGACTTTATCTAGCTCTTTTATTAAAATGCAAACAGCATGTTTTCCTCTCTTTATTAAACACTCATGCTCCCTAGTTTCTTGTTGGTAAGAGTGCTCTTGTCAGGGAGGTCTTTACTCTCAATTTCTTCCTCTTTTTTTCTCTTCAAGTTTATTATCTCTGTATGCTGGGTATTTTTGTGTACTGACTTCTAGTGGATAATGACCTGTGATTTTCTCCCTGATGAAGGTTGTATAAACCTTCCCTTCCATGGCATCTGCCAGTTAGAAAATGCTTAATGGATTTTTTTTTTCTCCATAGCACTTAGACTGTAAACTACCAGCAAAGACATTAACTTGCAGATACAGAAAGAAGTGAAAACATTATAAAGATACTGTGCCAAATTTGTTGACAGCGATCCAACAGGGTGGTTAAAAAGTTGCAGAAGAGGTAGATAAAAGCTGTAAGAATAAACAAAGGGCTGAAAACCATGCTTTATAGAGAATGGTGTGAGGTGTTCCATTTGTATACACAAGGAAGAAAGTTGGAGGCATACACTGAACTTGGGCTCACTAGGTGCAATAACTCAGATTATTTGATCTATGAATCAGAGGATATTCAAGCTGCTCAGTTTCCTTAAATGAAGCATAAAGCCTTTTTCTAGCTAAGCCAGATAATTCAGTCTTCAAAAGGTGTGTTACAGACAGGGAATAGATAGAGTCCAATTTCTGAGCAGTGTCTTCAATGGGAAGGAAGGTGAGTGGTGCAGCTGACACCTCTGAAGGAGGGGATGCCATCCAGAGGGACCTGGACAGACTTGGGGAGGGGGGCCAGGAGAACCACATGATGTTCAGCACGTCCAAGTGCAAGGTGTTGTAGCTGGGTTGGGACAATCCTAGACATGGGTTCAGACTGAGAGAAGAACTCACTGAAAGCAGCTCCATGCAGAAGGGCTTTGGGGGTTCTTGAGGATAAAGGCGTGGACATGAGCCAACAGTGAATGTTTGCAGCTCCAAAAACCAATCGTTCTGGGCTGCATCAGAAGCAATGTGGTCAGGAGGTCAAGGGAGATGATTCTGCCCCTCAGCTTTGCTCTGGTGAGGCCCCACCTGGAGTCCTGCATCCAGGTCTGGGGTCCTCAGCACAAGAATGACGTGGACCTATTGGAGTGAGTCCAGATGAGGGCCACAAGAATGATCAGAGGGTTAGACCACCTCTCCTACAAAGACAAGCTGAGAGAGCTGGAGTTGTTCAGCCTGGAAAAAGAGAAGATTCTGGGGAAAATCTCATTTCCGTACCTTAAGGGGGCTTATAAACAGGAGGGAGAAGGATTTTTTATATGGGCAGATAGTGACAGGGCAAGGGGAAGTGATTTTAAACTAATAGAGGACAGGCTTAGATTAGATGTTAGGAAGAAATTCCTTACTCAGGGGTAATGAGGCACTGGAACAGAAGTTTCCCAGAGAAGTGGACAGGATGCCCCATCCCAGTAAGTGTTCAAGACCAGGCTGG